>CABHPH010150335.1:5209-50568 GCA_902168325.1 Peromyscus nudipes
CTAACACACACACACACACACACACACACACACACACACACACACACAAAACCATATTTTTATCCCTATACTATGGATATCACTTATCCAGCTCAAGTCATAACTATCCCTTCCTCACATATACAGCATATATGTACAGGAAAAAGTCTTTGAGTCATGATGACTATAAAAATTACCTTATGTTTTAAGTCCCTAGGAGCTTTAAGTTAAATTCCTAAGTAGGCCATTTTATTGGCTACAAACCATAGAAGTGAAACATCTTCTGCATACTCACAGCATATACTGGGTTTTCATAAAACCTCAAAACAGGATGTTAGGAGGCCATCTAGATCTCAGGTGTTCTCTAAGAGAGGTGTAAAGTCAAAGGATTTAGAAGTTATTTTAAGGTAACACATTTATCACAAGATTTAAGTTAGTACAAACATTTGCCATTTCTGTTTTAAGAATACCAAAACCCAATATAACATTTCCCAATAGACAGTGAAGCAACATTAAGAGAATCAAAATGAAAATAAGGAAATGTGAAGTTGATAAGGTTATCTCTATCACTATCAAAGAAAAGCAGAGAGTAGGAGACAGGAATATAGCTCGGTAGTGAGATAATAATTTAGCACATACAATATCCTGGGCTCAACTCCCAGCACCAGAAGTAAATAAGTTAAGGATGGGGAGATGGTTTAGCAGGTAAAAGCTGTTGTTGTGCAACATGATGCCCTGAGTTCAAATCCCTAGAACCCACATAAAAGCAGTGGTGTGGTCATACACTTGCCAGTAACCCCACTACATAGTAAGAGAGGGAATAGGAGAATTGCTGGGGCTTGCTGGCCAGCCAACCTAGCTACAGGGTTAGTTAGTGACTGTCTCAAGGGAATAAGGTAGAGAATGATAAAACAAGACAGCTCACATCCTCCTCTGACCTCTGTGCACACATACAGCTGTGTGAACCACTATAATCATGAATGCATATACTGTACACTCACACATACACACAAAAATTTTAATAACAGAAGGCACAGGGGGAGTAAATAAATTGTTTAAATGGGAACTATGTAACTTTTCATATGCTCTATTTTAAAGTGTCTAAGTAGTACTAGAAGAAAACTTTTTTTATTTTTATTTTCTATACATTGGTGTTTTGCCTGCATGTATGTCTGTGTGAGGGTGTCAGATCCTCTGGAACTGGAGCTACAGACAGTTGTGAGCTGCCATGTGGGTGCTGGGAACTGAACCTGGTCCTCTGGAAGAGCAGCCAGTGCTCTTAACTACTGAGTTATCTCTCCAGCCACAGTAAGAAAGGTTTTAAATCACAACTGTTATTTATTTTCATTAAACTGTTTCCATAATTATTACACTCAATATATTTGTTAGTTCCAAAATTTCCCCCCACTATTTGCTGTGTATGTGATAAAAACAAAAGATTAACCAATTTTCAAGTATACAAGACAATGTTGTTAACTCAAACAATGTGTTATGTACATACATTCAAGACTGACTCATTCTAATATCTGGAAGTTTGCACCTTTGACCAATACTTCCCTGTCATCCAGTCCCCCCAGCCCTGACAATCATCTGTTTCTAGGAATTGGACTATTTTAGATTCCGCATGTAAATGGGATCATGTAGTATGTGTTCTACACTTGGCTTACTTAATTTAGCATAGCATCCTCCACATTCACCCATGTTATCACTAACTATAGAATTTTTTTTAAGGTTGAGTAATATTCCATCATGTGTATATACCAAATTTTCTTATCCATTCACATATGAATGAACATTTAGACTGCCTCCATGGCTTGGCTTTGGGGAAATGATGTTACAATAAACGTGGGAGCACAGATATCGCTTTGAGATCCTGATATTGCTGAGATGGCCTTAAACTCACAATCTTCCTGCTTTTAGCCTCCCAAGTGCTGGGATTACAGGCATGAGCCACCACACTGGGCTATGTCCGTCCTCTGAGGAAGATCTACTCAGTCCTAAAGCCAGTTTGTAATCAGTTTGTTTTTGCTGTTGCCCAGGCTTTGCTATTGAGTTGGAGGATTTCTTTATACATGGTGGATATTAGCTCTTGTCAGATGCATGATTTCTAAATACTTCCCCATTCCATAGTCTGTTTCTCAGGTCATTGATGGCTATTTCATTTGCTGGGCAGAAGCTTTGAAGTCTGATACAGTCCCATTTTACTGTGTTTTGTTGCCCATGGTTTAGGAGTGAGGCATTATGCATTATGGTAGCACTCTCTACAGAACACTGATGCTGAATTCTTACATTACAGTTTTTGATATAAAATTGTAGCTAACGACATCTCACAGGACTTTGAGCAGCTCAGGGCATTAGAGGAACAGAGTTTTCCAATCATCAGCCAACCTCTATGTTCAGTTGTAAAAAAGAAGTATGGAGACACCAAGCCCTAGTTTCCAGGTGATTTTGCACACTTTAGAAGCATTACTAGAGTGTTGTCCTTTCAAACAGCATAGGAATTAAATAAGCATTTAATTAAATAGGCACTTCAGAAATTGTATAATTAAAAGTATAAACTATCCTACTTAATATGAGACACTTTTCAAGAGAGGTAGCTATGGCGAGTGTACAGTCCTGTTTTCAGGGGCTCAGACACAAACACACAAAAACTTAAATGACACTGTAAGGCATATACATCCTTTAAGTTTCAAATAGAAGTTCACAATGTTTGTACCGCAATGGAAAGTGGAACTAGTTAGAAAGCAGAGGTAGACCAGGAGTCTACATGCATAGACAAAGGCAAGACAGGAAGAATGTGCTGGAGCCAGAAGGAAGGGTCTTCCTGAGTGCCTTATCAGGAATGCAATCCATGAACAAATGTTCTGACCCAGTTATGAAGGATATACCTGGCCAAAGACGTGAAAGTTCTTGGTCCTTATTGTGCTTATAGTCTGATACTTGAATTATACATGATACCACACAATGCTTCTGAGCAGAGGATGTGGTCAGAGATAGACTTGGAGAAAGTTACATTGCACTGATGTGTATCACACCATTATCTAAGCAGGAAACTCAGAAGCAAACCAACTAGACACTGAATAAAAACCGATGCTACAAGTGGCAAGTGACATTACTCAGTTATATAATGCAGTCTAGAGTAAGTCACCTCATTTCACTGTATCCCTGTTCTCACTGGAAAAGTAAAGGTCGCCACTCAGCCACAGCTTAAGATCTTCCACCGGAAAACACACAGCATGTGGGGGACTGGGTGGTACGTGCAGGGCAACCTTAGGGCTGCAATTTACTTTCATTGCTACCCTCTTCCTCAGTTTACCAAGTGCCGACCTCCAAAGAGCACGCCTTTTCTGAATAAGGGAGAGACAGTACGGGTCAGGGTTAGTCACGAGAAAGGGTTTAACAGGAAACTGAAGGTCTCCACTCTCCCATTATTTTCTCTGTGTAATCTGTAGCCCCGATGACAGAATGGAGGTGCCACGCTTGTTACACATCAGTTAGAAACAAAAAAAGAGCAGTCGACAAGATCCTCATTCTATTCTCCGTTATACCACAGAGAGCTATTTGTCTCTGCAGGTGACTTGTTTACAGAAGCCTTAAGGCAAAGACTATGTTTTCTTTGTCTTTGTGACCTCACTGTGCCTCACATAGAGCTCTGGACACAATTACTAGGGGTGAAATTTAAAAGGAAAAGAAGAAGAAAGTATGAGTTATAAAGGAGGAAGAGACGTGGGGACAAGAAGTTTCAGGCAGGGTTAGTATCTATCAACAAAACAGAGGAAGGGAACAATGGAAACCTCAGCGCAATTTGTCCTCATCATTTTAACACTGTACAAATATCAAGACAGAAAGTATCCAAAGCATCCGAAATGAGGAAATTGCTAAAATGAAGAACTAATGGCTGCCTTTCACAGAATGACCAAGTATTGGGTGAAGAACATTACAGACATCTCAGTTAATCCCCACACCCTTACAAGTCAGATATTATGCCCATTTTTCAAACAGGAAAACTAAGAGTTAAAGCCAGCATACACACTTACTCAAGGTCTTAATATAAGCAAGAGTAGACTATCACTCAAACTAACATCTAAATCCAAAGCTGTTGTGGGATAATCTTTTTGTATGCTGTAGAGATGTGTCTCTGCCTTCTGATTGGTTTAATAAAGAGCAGAATGGCAAATAGACAGGCAGGAGAGAATATGCGGGACTTCTGGGGAGACAGAGAACTGTGGGAAGAAAAGAGGTGGAGAGACACCTGTGACACTCTGAAGAAGTCAAACATAATGGTACAGAAGAGAGGTAACTGAGCCGCGTGTTAGAACGTAGATTAATAAAGACAGGTTAATTTAAGTTGTAAGAGCTAGGTGGGGGAAAGCCTAAGGTAAAGGCCAAGCTTTCATAATAAATAATAAGTCTCCATATCATTATCTGTGAGCTGGCAGCCCAAAGAAAAGCCAAACTACAAACAGCCAGTGCTGCACTCTACCAGAACCAGGGAGGTAGGACTGAGGTGAGGGAAGCAAGCAGACACTGAATTTATTATGGAGATGGAGCCAGGAGGATTTGCTGAAAGATAAAAAGAGTGTTAAAAATAATGAGGTATCAGATAATATCTATAGAACCAGATGGCCAAAGGGAGGAGAGCCAGTATCTCAAATGCACATCCCCTTCTCCAGACACAACCAGTACAGAGTTTTTATGAGTCTGCAGGCCAACTAAGGCAAAGAAAACCACCCACTTTACCTCCTTTTTAAAAACTGCCTCTTTTGCAATCATTTTAGATTTACCATAAAGTTGCAAAGAGAATACAGAGTTCTCTTCTCCCAGCTCCTCCTACCATCTCACTCACTTAGTACATCTCAGTGCATCATCCAAGCTAGTGAATTAGGCTTGTTGGAACACTTTTAGCTAAATCTTGCCCGTCTTAAACAGTTACCATTAAACTATCATAACATCACTTTGGATCCCATCGATAGATAAAATTATAATTTTATAAAAATGTCAATATACAATTATAAAAATAGTTTTAAAAACATAAGCTCAGAAAAGATGTTACAGCTAAGGCTCCTTCTCATTCCCCATCCTTTCTTTTCCCTTCCCTTGGCTATGACTTTTGAGAGACAGAGGGGTGAATCAGCAAAGCAAAGCAAGACAAGCGCAGGGAAACCAGGTAGAAGCTCCCATTGTCCCCTCCCAGTGGAGCCACAAGGATGTGCTTAACTGTCTCAACAACAATGACGCAGGGCAACACGTGCAAAGTGGTTTTAATCAGGAAAGTTGGCTCAACCCTTAGTGTCCAGCATTTTTATTAGGGGTCAATCAGGAGGTATGCAGCACCCACTTAAATGACCTCAGCTAATTAGACTCCAGTCCCCGGAACAAAATCAATGCTTACCACAAACCACATTGCTTGCATAAACTGGTACCTGTGGTCTCAACCCTCACACACACAAAAATACTTACTAGGTAGAATATCCCCAGGACTTGAAGCTCATCTCCTAGGACCCAGCCAAGGGCCAGGCCCACAGGGAGACTTTTTTCTGGAAATGAGCTAGATTTGAGCCACTTGAGCCGGTTGAGTTAGCCCTTTCTTCACTGTGAGTGTATTCCTAGGCTACCTGATTCATCCCACCACCGCATGGGGTGCACCCTTCAGACACACCAATGCTACCTCGCCAATCACCTACTCATTAACCTGTACACTGTTTCTAGCTTCTGACTTTAGCTGACAATAAAACCAAAGTTCCCACATCAGAAAGAGCTACACAAAGGAAAGTGAAGATTTCTATGACTCCATTAGCTGATGGAATAAAGGCTTACTACACAGTGAGTTTAAGGCCATGGATGGCAAGTGGAAGGCTGAAATAACATGGTCTCCAGTGTGAGCAAACAGAAGGCCCCACAGAGCCCTCCTCATCTCGAGGTCCAAGGTGTTTGTTCTCAGTGACTCCTATGAACAGTCAGATTGAACCCCAAAGACCTGATTTCCAGAAAAGTCACACAAAAAGATACACAGTGTGAACTCTGATTCCAGTGTTTTAATACATCAAGGATTTATGATTTCTACCTCATAGAGCAATTTCATGAGACTCTCCTAAAAATGTAAGCTTCAAACATTCATAATAAGACTAAACAGAAAAATTGAGCATATAAATCTATGCCACAAGTCAGAAACACAATATGAGAATTTTGTAATTAACAAAATCTTAATTATTTAATGAATTGCCCACTAATTTAATTTTTTAACATTTATTAGTTGTCAATGATAAGGTATGATCTTCAAGATTAAACCTACCTTGCATGATGAAACAGCTGAAGGTAAAAGAAAAGACCAATTCTGGCTCATATAAAGTTGGGTCAGATTAATTTGAGGGAAAAAAATCTATGCCTTTTTCAAATAATAAAATATTTAATCTTATTGTATTTTCTTCACTTAAAACAAAAAAAAAGTTCCTTTTTGTTAATGATCCTAAATCTAGATGCCTTTGGATAGCAAAATGAGAAATACACATATTTTCATTCATTTTTCTAAAGTTTTAAGCATAAAAATAGATACTACTATTTCAAAAGAAGCCTCGACGAGCAATAAGTTAGAGCTATGCATATCCCCAAAAGCACAGAACCAAGGGCATAGAGGCCAACCACAGAAAAAACGGCCACGGTCATGTCTTAGAATAATCTGGATTTTAACAACTACAGGTGAAGAAAAAGCCACTCCTCTTTTCAGTATCATCTGTAAAACAGGAAGGGGGGCTACTGTGAACTGCCTAACAACTACCTTTCACAAGAATGTCCTATCACCCTAATCTACACAACTCACGATGTGACATTACTGCTTTGCAGATGGTGAGCAGAAGTGGCAGCGGACAGGCGGTACAACCAGTCTCCGCTGACTTTAGAAGGGAACATCTAAATCTTTTCCTCGTGTTATTTCCACAAAGCATCTATAAACACATTCGGTATCTACTACTTTTTCCACTACCATCATGAACATGCTTTAAAGACAATGCTCCCCATAGCAGCATGCCTCTCAGCTCCCCAAAGCTTCACAGAGAAAAATTCCACCAGACTTCTGTAACTGTGCTTCTCAAACCACAGTCTTCATGTATTCAAGTCTATAAAATTCTCTTGAGAATGTTTAATTTTATAACTCAAATCCTCCATAACATAATAATATGTGTGTTTCCAATAAAGTGGTGTCACTTAGAACCTCTTTGATGGTCGATGACTAGTGTAGACAAGAGCCATAACAGAATTAAAATATAAACACATGCATGTCCACATGAGGACCAAATGATGTCACCCTTCACAAACAAAAGGCTCGCTAGGAGCTCAAAAAACTGAGTCATCACATTAACTACATGGATGTTAAAATCAAAAGAAGCTATAACATAGGTTAATATATGCATATTATAAACATATAAACCTATCAAGTTATCATCTATAACATTAAATTAGCATAATTATTTGTACAGCATTTTATTGATTACAAACGCAGCACATCTGATGATTTACTTCGTAAGTATCATTTGTTATGAAGTATTATTCATATTTCATCATATTCCTGTGGTAATAACACTAGAGTCAGCAATGGGGGTTCAAGAGAATGTCTGTAAGAGTAGGGTGCATGGCTTGAGTAAGAGGAAACACCCATTCACCCAACATTTGCTGTTGCTCTCAAATGGGTGCAGAGGCCAACATGGAAGCAGTTCAAAGTTCTTGACCTTGACCATGAACAGCAAGCAGGCTGTAGAATTCCTTCACATTTGAGCATCCAGAGTCTCTCCACTCAAAGGCTGATGATACCATAGCCACACTACAAGCACACCAAGCAAAAGAGGCTCCCCAGAAAGCAGTGAACAGTGCCACTGGGTACCAAATGACTTAATTTGATCAGGGACCACAAAAACAAACAAACAAAAAAACAACCTCATGCTTCGTAGAAGAAAAATATTTAAACACTGAAATTTTTAATATTATGAAAAAAATTGCAAAATAAAAAATAAATTTTAAAAGGAAAGGAAAGGAAACTTTGAAACTTTTGTACTGAGCAAATGTCAGGTCTAGCAAACAATGCTAGTCCTGGATTACTTGATTTTAAAAAAATGGTAAATTATAAAAACAAAATAATGTTCTATAGACTATAAAGAAGAATTTTCGGCAAAGTATAAATATGTAAAGCATCCCTTTCTTTGAGCTTGTAATTCTTTAATATGGAATAATTCAGGCTGTCTATTCTGTTTTAAGTAACAGAACTGATAACTGAGCACAGAAACACAATTTGAATTATAAAATTCTTGCTCTAATAAAAATTCCTTAAATGGTGAAAATGGGGGAGTCAGTGCCCTGAAGCAATACAAGGAAATACAAGAAACCATTAGATTTCTGTTTCCTCCCCTCCTCCCGCCCCTTGTTTTTGACAAGAATCTCACTGTACAGCCTTGGCCGGCCTGGAATTCACTATGTAGGCAAGGCTGGCCTTGAACTCACAAGAGATCTGCCTGCCTCCCTCTGCCTTCTAGGACTAAAGGCGTGTGCACCTCCTAACTCCATAGGATATTAGTTGTGCTAAAGGCGTGTGCACCTCCTAACTCCATAGGATATTAGTTGTGCTTAGAGCAGCATCGGATCTGGAGTCCTGGGCCTAGGGAGAAGGATCTAGATTAGGGACTGACAAATAATGGTCATACATCAGATCACAACCACGTTCATGTTCTTTCAGAGTGCAGACACTGAGGAACTGCTGTTTCAGAGAGCTCTACTAAAACAAAGAAAAGTAGAGTCCTTTTTCTTACTCAGAAAGGTAAATTATCTTAGTAAATTGCAAAGCATTCAGGCTATAATTGCTATTCAAAACAAGAAAAGCAAATTTTAAAGAGCGAATTTTTACATTTTACACAGGTTTAGGTCAAGCAACACTAAATTAATAAAATAAGTATGCAACTAATCTTAAATTTCCATTCAATTAAGTATCTCTTTGAAATATTCTTTAATTTTTTCTAGTCTACTTGAACAGGAACAATAGAAATGCAAATACATCATTTTTAAGCAACTCCAAATTTTTAAAAGAAAACACTTCTCAAGATAAACTTTGCAGTGGCTGATTTTAACCTAAATTATGAGTTTTAGAGCCATTAAAATATGTAGAATGTACATGTATGACATCTACCCCCTGACTTCCTGCTTGGCTTTGCAAACAAAAGGCTGCATGGTGGCTCATATAATTTGTATGTATTATTTTTGATACAAAGGCCCAAAGTTTTAATTTCCCCAAAACAAATGAAAATTATAAAGTCTCAAGCAAATTTTATCTCAGGTTAAAGAGTTGCCTTGTCTGGATGGGACATGGCTGAAACTGAAAAGTCTGACAGTGTGTGGAACCAACACCTGTAACCCCAGCACTAAGGGAAGGCAGGAAGGTCTGGGAAGGACGGCCAGGGCCGGACAGCAAGACTGTCTAGAAAAAGCAAAGGAAAGCCTAACAGTACTCAGTGTTCCTGAGGCTGCGGAAGCAGTTCAGCCCTCCCACATGCAGCCGAGTGGGGTGGAACTTACTATGCACTTCTGTGTTGTCAACTGTGCACCACAAACCCAGACAATCTCCCCCTCAGATGTCCTGATCACAATGCCCACAACAGAAAGCCATTCCAACAGCTCTTTTAAGGTTTTATTTCCAGTCATGGTTGACCTCTGCCCACCAGAAGCAAACCAAAACAGCGCTAAACACAGTAACATCTGAACAAACCTACAAGATTGAATTGACAAAATCTACAAGGTACCCTGCCACTGCAAAGAGAGTTCACAGAAACAGATGCAGGCAACTGTGAGCTGCACTGCTTAACAGTAACCTCAGCATGACAGATGTGATATGAGGCATCCAGAATGAGGACACAATGAGAAGGAATAAAGAAAGTGGTAATGGAAACTGTCCAAAACACTTCAATGTGACCCAGTGGCACGTTATAAAAAGGGGAAATAATCTCAGCAGACAGAGTAACTTACGAAACCAGTTATCTGCTAGAGCAATCAAACTTGAAAAGGTCACCTGCTTGCTAGTCTTCTCTAAGTTTATTACTCGATCCTGTGAGGTCATGACCTTCAGAAAAAGAAGGAAAAGGGAACACTTACTGGGAGTGAAAATTCCTCAGCCAGGTACTTCAGTAAGGATGCTTCTTTGGCCAAGTACTTGTTCCTTTCCTTGATGTTGCCCTGAAGCTGCGAATCGAACTCCTTTCTGACCACAGAAGCAATGGAGTCAACAATCACAAGCTTAACTCCTTTGGAAATAATCTCTTCCTCCAAAGATTCAAGCCTAAGAAAGTAGAATTTGTAAAATAGTGAACAAATTTAAGACATGCTTTATTTATTTGTCTTTCTTTTTAGAAGGAAGATGGAAGAACATTGTACTAGGGTTTGCGAGAAAAGCTAACCATAGGATGGGCAAGCTGTAAATCCTGGCAGCTTCTGGGAGGAGGGAGCTAGGGAAGAAGAGAGAACATCATGCCCTTTGAGTTAGGGTCAGCAATGGAGGTCTACAAGCGTCTGTGAGGTCAAGGGAGGGTCAGAGAGAACACTAAGAACAAACATGACTGGGATTTTTTTGGTTGGTACCCAGGAGAGAGACAGAAAGTGGGGAAAGGGAAAGTCATGCTTTTGGATTAGAACTCAGAAAAGCAAGCAGGCTTAACATCGAAGATCTGCAAGCAACTGCCAAGACATCATTTTTAAAAACAGAGTTAATGGGCTGGAGAGATAGCTCAATGGTTAAGAATACTTGTCACAGAGGACCAGGTTTGGTTGCCAGCACCCACATGGTGGTTCCAGGGGAGTCCTACCCCCCTCTTCCAACTCCAAGGGCATCAGACATGCAAATGGTATACATACAAACATGTAGGCAAATACTCATATACATAATATATAAAATAAATAAATCTAAAACAACAACACTAAAACATTAAAAAGGTTAATGAGCTTTAAAACAATAAGGCAGGCCTGGTGACACAGATCTGTAGTCCTCACTACTCAAGAAGCTGAAGAAAGAAGTTTGCAAGTTCAAGGCTAAACTGAGCTACAGTGGGAGTACAACGCCGAACTGGGTAATGTAAGCATGATCCTGTCTCAAAATAAAAAATGTAAAAGGGCTGAGGTGCAGCTCTTTGGTAAAGCACTTGCCTGATACACACTGGGCCCTAGGCTCAATCCTAGGAACACACACACACACACACACACACACACATTCTACACTGGTGACTGTGAAATTCAGCACACATAACTTAGATAGCACTCCTCTCGTATTGCATTCTTATGGAAACAGAGAGAGTGTTTTCATGTTGTCCTACAATACTATAAAAGCTGTCATTTTAAAGTAAAACTACTTGTGGTGGCCAGTCTCCAAAATGGCTTCCTCTTGTTCCCATTTCCTGGTATGTCACCCTCCCTGTGCATATATGCCCTCCCACACGGTACAAGAGTTGGGCTGTGTGACCAAAGCTTTGACAACACAATGGTACTCTTGTTCCAGACAGGAGGCACAAAGACTACAACTCCCACATGTAAGAAAGCAGGCCTTCCAGCGTCCCAGGAGTGAGGATGGAAACAGGTGCCAGGCCCGCTGAACAATGAGACGGCTCCAGTCCTGGACAACAGCAGAGCAGGAAACCCAGCTCGGCCACTCCCAGGTGTCCAGCCCCCAGAAAATATATATTTGTTGTTTTAAGCTGCTACATTTTTAAGGTAATTTGTTAACAAAACAACACATAATTAATAAACCACTTAGATTCTAAAATATTCATTTAAATGTTTTTTCCATTTTAAAGAAACATTTCAAAAAACTACAACAAATGAAGAGTACAGAAATAAGTATTTCCTTAATTCTATTATATAAGAATTCTTTTACTTAGAAGCTGAAAATACGAAGAAGAAAAAAACCTTCAAAGCATTACTAAAACATCAAAATCTGAAACTGCCTACCTCTGCAGAACTCCCTCACAGGTAAGTTCCCGATGAAGATGAACCTTACTGCTCATCAGAAGCAATTTTTCTTCAGTGTTAAAATACAGTGGAAAACGGGATTCTGCGATCTCTACCAGTCTATGGAGGAAAGGGAGAAGAATACAAGAGAAAATGGTGAATACTGAAGCCACACTGCTAAGTCTCCATTCTACATGGGAAATCCCTAAGCCTTTCCACCCGTCAGGTGTAGGCCAAAGGCTGCAAACACAGGCTGGAATGCACGTGTCCTCTGCACGTATTAGCAGAGGTCAGCTGTCAACAGAAGCTAGCAAGGCCTCTGGGTCTCCCCAAACTTCCAACAAGCAACATGTCTCCAAGATTTCATTTTCGGGAAATAATATGTTTACAGGAACATTTTTGTCTAGCAGCTATATTAACATATTTGAAATCAGAAAAAGCTTTCAGGGGTTGGGGAGTTAGCTCAGTGGTAAAGCGCTTGCCTAGCAAGCACAAGACCCTGGGTTCGGTCCTCAGCTCCAGAAAAAAAAAAAAAAGAAAAAAAAGAAAAAGCTTTCAGTTGCTTGAATGAACAAAGTCTATTTCAATAAATATAGTATATTATCTTAATGATAACTTTTATCTAAGTTGGCATGTCTCATTCCAGAAAAACATGTTTTCTCAATTAAAATTTAGTGCTATCTAGCAGTTCCTTGGAAAACAGAAAATTATTATTTAAACAAGTGCATGTTATTCAGTTACTTCTCAGTAAACAAAAAGTTATTTTTTAAATACTGAATTCAGACCCCAGGGCTAAATATAATATGGGGCAGGTCAAGTGAAGAGTGATAAATCAAAACAGAAATGATATCATGAGGCACATGAGGTATAAAAGCATTACTAGAAATTACAAATGTATAGGATTTAAAAGTCAAAAACAAAACTCTGGTTATAACTATATCCCAGTTAAAATGACATTTGTCAGCTCTTCTTGGTCACCCAGGGGACCTGGAACAGAAACTGTAAACACTGGGCCATCCCATAGTCGACGGTCAAGTCAGAGACGCAGAAGAACAAAAGATCAGGGTCCAAACAGTTACAGGGTTCTGAGAAGAGGCTGAGAACTTCAAGTAGATAAACAAAACAAATCCCTTAAATATGCTACAATCAGAAGCAAGGGTGGGGGACCTAAAACAGGAAAAAGAAGAGAAAAATAAAGATCATCAACAACCTTTTAAGTGTATTTTCAGTAAACCGAAAAGAAAAATATACAATTTGGTTCAATAAGACAAGATTCAAAATGCTTCAAGAGAAAAACTACTATTTAAAGAGGTTTCCAAGTGAGGAGTGCTTGACAGAGGCAGAGGGGATCAAGGAAGAACGACAGGAAGTAAGGAAAGCAGAGAAATGATATATGGCATTGGGCAAGCCGGGAAGGTTTGTTAGAAACATGTAGTAATTATCATTATTATTATTGTTATTGTTATTATTATTCAACTATGCAGTAAGTTCAGCACTCAGTGTGTGGACAGGAGTTACAGTTGCTCACATTTGCCATGCTGAATAACTATACTGAATAGTCAGCAACATACCAATCAAAATGTTACAATTTCCTATAGGTTTCCCCAAATAATTTTTATTTTAGGAAACTTTTTTAAAAATAAAAATCAAAGCTAAATATAAAATAAGTTTTCTGCATGCCTGGTATTAATCCCACTAATCTCCCAGTGGCCTGTGACAATCTTCACAAGACCTTGTTTTTCAGGGAGGCAAAAGAAAAATCTATCTTTTCCTCCAACATAGTCACAGAAAGTTTGGAAACAGTGCCACCTACTGGTCATCTTTTAATAACCGCATTCCTTTGAAAAGATTCATTTATAATTCAGTCAGTCAGTCAGGTTTGATGATGCACACTTTAATCCCAGCACTCGGGAGGCAGGGGCAGGAGGATCTCTGTGAGTTTGAGGCCAGTCTGGTCTACAGAGTGACTTCCAGGACAGCCAGGACTACACACAGAAACCCTGTCTCGGAAAACCAAAAACTAATAAGAGAAAATACAATTAATTCATTCAAGATTTACTGAGGACCCACACCCTGTGTCAGGCACTACTGTACGTACTGAGCATATGGCATTACAACATCCCAAAAGAGGAAGTGAGGAACACAGGGAGAAAGGAAGTTACATTCTCTGTGTGCTGGCTAGATTTATGTCAACCGGACACAAACTATAGTCCTCTGAGAGGAGGGAGCCTCGACTGAGAAAATGCCTCCAAATGACTGGGCTGTGGGCAAGCCCGCAGCGCTTTTTCTGAATTAGTGATTGATAACGGAAGGCCCAGCCTATTGCAAGTGGGGCCATCCCTGGACTAGAGGTCCTGGGCTCCATAAGAAAGCAGGCTGGGCAAGCCATAGCAAGCCAGTAAGCAGCGCCCCTCCACAGCCTCTGCATCAGCTCCTGTCTCCAGGTTCCTGCCCTGTTTGAGTTCCTGTCCTGACTTCCTTTGATGATGAACAGTGTTGCAGAAGTGTAAGCCCATTAACCCTTTCCTCCCCAACTTGCTTTTTGGTCATGTGTTTCATCTAACTAAGACACTCCGGAAGGAGAGAAAAGCAAATAAACATGTCAGAGGCCAGTTACAGCGCTCTAAAGAACACTGGAGTAAGATGAGGGAACAGAAGGCGAAAAGAAGTGGCATTTCATGCAGAGCTGTGCAGACATTTGAGCAAAGATTAGCGAGGAGTAAGTGAAGCATGCACTGTCTGGAAGAACAGAACTGCAGCAGATATGACCCCCTGCAGCACCGGCAGAGGGAAGAGGTAAAGAGAACAGAACTGCAGCAGATGTGACCCCTGCAGCACCGGCAGAGGGAAGAGGTAAAGTAGTTGGAACACAGGAGCAGGGGAAGGTTAAAAGAAAGCCAGGGAGGCAGCCAGAGATCAAGGTCCCCTCAGATCCTCAGATCTATGGTCATCTGTTTGGAGTTTATTAAGAAAAACGAGAAGTCTGGGAGCAGAACTGACATTATCAGGTTTACTTTTTTAACAGTCTGCTACCTTAACCATTCAGCCGCCACATCCCAATAGGTTTCTTCAAAAATTAAAAAAATACAAATAAAAAAATAAAAAGACTGCTCTGGGGGGTGGCTTAGTGCTAGAAAGCACTTGCTGCTCTTTCAGAAGACGAAATTCATTTCCCAATACCCAGATGGTGGTTCAAAACCATCCTTAACTCCAGATCCAGGCTGGGGGCTGTCACTCTCTTCTGGCCTCCACTGCACCAGGCACACATGTTGCTCCTACATGCATGCAGGCAAAACATTGATACACGTAAGATACAAAATAATAACTAAATCTCTCTTTGTTTTTAAGTGTGCTCTAGAGTCTGGGAGATGGCTCAGCAGGCAGGAATGCTGCTGTACAAGCATGAGGCCCTGAGTTCAAATCCCCGCTATGGAGGCAGAGACTGGAGAATGGCTGAGGCTTGAGGGCTACTAGCCTAGCTCCAAGTTCAGGGAGAAACCCTGTCTCAAGGGAATTAGGGAAAGAATGGTACATCATGCCGGGCGGTGGTGGCGCACGCCTTTAATCCCAGCACTCGGGAGGCAGAGCCAGGTGAATCTCTGTGAGTTCGAGGCCAGCCTGGGCTACCAAGTGAGTTCCAGGAAAGGCGCAAAGCTACACAGAGAAACCCTGTCTCGAAAAAACCAAAAAAAAAAAAAAAAGAATGGTACATCAGGACACCAACATCCTCCTCTGTCCTCCATCCTCCTCTGTCCTCCATAATCAGGCACAGGCACACACTCACTCTCTCTCACACACACACACACACACACACACACACACACAGTTTGCTCTAGATGTCAAATGGAGAAAAGGCTATAAAAAGGGCAAGGGTGAAAACAAGATGAATAAGTATTTCAGTCCACACAAGAAATGATGGTGACTTGACCTAGGGAAATAATACCTCAGATAATTAGAAGTACCTGAATTTGAAGCATAATTCAAAGGGGGAGCAGGAAGAACCCGATTAATTGGATGAATATCTAGAAGAATGGAGATTCAGTCAGGAGTTTAGTTATTGGTGTTCTTCCTGTGTTCTATTTTTTTAGGGGGGAATCCAGAATTCATCTTCAGATATATTAAGTTATCCACATGTGTAAACATAACTATAACATGCTATTATGTCACGTGGCAAATATATATGAATCTGGGGTTGAGGGAAAGCTCAGAACATGAACCCATGATCCTTGTGCCAATCAAGAATCCCATTAAAATCATGAGATTGGATACCCGGGACTGAGGACAGACAGAGGAGGAACAAGATCCCAAACCTGAGTTCTAGGGCTCCCCGAGGCTCAGAGGCTGAAACACTGAGGAGGATGCAGCAACACACTGAAGAAGTAGTCCAAAGACAGGGATCCAATCAAGAGAGACTGACCGCTTCTGAGAAGCCACTCAAAGGAACAACTGCTCAAGAGGAGAGAAATCAACAGGGCTACAAGACTACACACATGCTGGTTCCATGACGGACTGAAAAAGGCCCACTTCTGAGTGATGTCACAGCCGACACGCTGTCCACGGACAACACATTTCTCATGGGTTTATAGTAATATTGGTGTACACAGACTCACTATGTTATCAGCCATGCAAAAGCACAGTATATACAATTATGCACAGTATCCAACGCTTGGTAATGACAATGGACAGCTATGTTTCTGGTTGTGTTTACTCCGCTAGCAATCATTACTATAGCACTTTCAAGTTCTGTAAAACACAGTGCAGTCGCTTCATATTATTTCTGCTCACCACGTCTCTTGACTGTATACAGAGGCCATATCCATGACAAGCACACACTATGTAATGTACAGTGTACGGACACTGTAACAGAATCACAGGACAAATTGTCCAGTGATAGAGTTTTCAGACCATACCACCACCATTAAGCAACGCATGGCTCTGTTTTAAATACTACTGAGTTAAAGTTTTGAAAATCAATTTCACTCTAGGGCTAGGAGATAAAGCCAGGATGGAATGAATTCAAAACAAAATAACAGGGAGATTTTTACTTCTGTGCACAAAAGATTAACTGGCTTGGGAATGGCCCCGATAGCCTCAACAACTAGAAAAGCAGACAAAATATCTGAAATCACAGTTTCACACACTGAACAATAGTTCAAAACTGACCCTCATGAGAAAGGAAACTAATAAAGGAACCTGAAGTGTGTCCCGGGCTCACACCAGAGGCACTTTCCATTCTACAAAACAAAAAAGGGAAGCCAAAGCAAGGCTGGTGGGACCTGAGCGAAGATGAGATCAGAGTTTGGGAAAGCCAAGCTGGTAGGACTCAAGGGCAGAAAGGAGGAGGTGTGAGGGCTGGCGGGGACCTGTGGATCGGTACACTCCAGAACTAATACACATAATGGATGGGAGGGAACTACTCAGGAGGGACCAGGAGACAGCACAGAGACTAAACACTTCCCAGAACCCACACACAATGAGAACAGCTCAAGTTCCCACGTCAACAAGGAGTGCAGAGATCTCGTTATACCCTCGGCAACCGGCAGAGCCCTCAGAGGCCTTCACGGTACTGAGGCTCAATCATTCTCAAAGACCACTTGGGATCTGCTGTAACAAATGTGAAGGGCCAGCTTTAAAATAATCAAAATAATCTTAACTGTATATTAAAACAAAAATCTAACGCTTTAAAGCTGTATATTTAAGTCCAGCATCTAACATACAACAATGTCTAACAACCAATTTAGAAATTATTAAGAAAGGGGCTGGAGAGGTGGCTCAGCAGTTAAGAGCACTGACTGCTCTTCCCAAGGACTCGGTTTCAACCCAGCACCCACATGCCGGCTCACATTCATACACATAAAATACAAAATAACAAATCTCTTTTTTTAAGTCTGCTCCAGAGTTGAACCAAAGGACTCAGTTTCAACCCAGCACCCACATGAAAGCTCACAGCTTTCTGTAACTCCAGTTCCAGGGGATCCAATGCCCTCTTCTGGCCTCTGTGGGCACCAAGGACTGTTGCACAGATAGACACATGCAGGCAAGCATTCATACACAGAAAATTTTAAAATGTTTAATTACTAGGCATGTAAATCACTAACAAAAGACCAGAAATTCTACAGATGATGGTATTATTAGAGCCCTCAGAAGCAGTTATTTGCAATCTCATAAATTTATTTAAATAAGTAAAACGGAGGTTGTCAAACACTATGTACTGTAGACCCAAACCAGAAAATAACCTGGTTTTGTTAATAAAGTCTTATTAGAACACCTATTTGTTCACTTCCTATTACAGCTGCTTTTGCACTATAACAGCAGAACTGAAGAGCTACAGAAGACTACGAGCTGGAGTGGCTCAAGGCCTTAATCCCAGCACTATAAAGGAAGAAGGAGACAACCTGAGCTGTTCAGCAAGACTACGTCAAACACGAAGAGAAGAGGCAGGGCGATAACTCAGTTGGTAAAGTGTTTGCACTGCAAGCGTGAGGTCCTGGGTTCAATCCTCAGAACTCATATGAAAAAGCCAGGAGTGGTAGCACAAGCTTATAATCTCAGAGGTGGGGAGGCAGGGACAGGCAGGTCCCTGGGGCTCCCTAGAGAGTCAGGCTAGGCCAGTGAGAGACCTTATCTCAATAAAAACAAAAATGGGGTGGTTCAGTGGTTAAGAGCACTTGTTGTTCTTCCAGAGGACCCAGGTTCTATTCCTAGCACCCACACGGCAGCTCACAACCATCTGTAACTCTAGTTCCAGGGGATCCAGTGCTCTCTTCAGACCTCCTCGGGCACCAGGCACACCAGTGACAGACATACATACAGGCAAACACCCATAAGATAATTTTTTAAAGGGCGTAGATAGCACCTGAGGAATGGCACCCAAGGTTATCCGTCATCGGGGGTCCACATGCACATAAACACACACACACACACACACACAAAAAAAAAACTAGCATAGGTACTCACATACAACTGCATGCACACACTCTTGACAGAATCAAGAACTAAAATAAATAACGAATAAATAACAAAATCAAAACAGCTATAACGGATGCCTACAGAGATAATACTGTTCCTGATACATCTGAAACAAGAACATTCGAACCACTAATGAACCACACTTAAGGCAAAGCATGTGTGACCTTGGGCTTTCATCTCATCAACCCTCCTCAGCCATGAACTTGAATAATGCACCAGCAACCACCCCACAATTTCACATACAAAATGAATTCCTTCAGATAAGAGAAATAAGCAAACCAGCTCTTTTCCTTTTACTTAGTTTTTAAACTGAGTTCATCTTTGGCCCTGGTTATAAATTACATCCTTTGAGCAATGTAACTCCACAAGCCACAAATCATGCATACAGCTAGTGTTAAGACACTTAGGGGTTTCTCCTCTCCCTCTCATGTCTAAAGAATGCTGTATCTCCTTGCCCTAATGAATCCCAACCCTGCTACCTGCTGACTCATGGTGAAAGTCTTTCTGCAGCTTGAGTCAAATTCCAGCCACAGCCAGTGAAGGTCCCTCGAGGAGAGCTCTTCAGGCTAAAGTCAGCTGCACTCTCAGTACTGCTGCCGGATCCATCTTTTCCTACTTGTCATCAATAAACAACAGAATGCTTAGTCAACTCATAGGCACAGGGATTCTCCCGGCTGTCAGATTTCCATAGGCTGGAATACAGATCTGGGTCAGTGGATTATTTACTTACCCATATTGTCAAGATGTACCTAACCCTATGGCATCTGAGACTAGGCTGTGTTTTAAGCAGATGTCTAATAGGTAAAACAAATAAAAACAGGCATTTTTCTGAATAATCCAGAGGATGGTGTCCACAACTCAGCGTCTCTGCACTTTCTCAATTTCCTTTTGAGCCTCCTATTCCCTGATCTATCTCTTCTCTAAATCTAGAAAGAATCTAAGCTATGGTTAAACATTGCAACTTACCGGCCCAACCCACTTCCAGTTCCTCATGCTATGATTCTCACTTTTATTCAAACAGCAGTACAAACAGGTCCTCACAACTCATCATGACTGCTAGATAATCTTTGTCCTCGACTTCTCATACTCCCACAGAAAAGTGGTCTAGTGAGAAATCTGCAGAATTCCTGTGTCTAAGAAAACATCTGCAGATAAGAAGATGAGAAAAGTAGGTATCCTTTAAAAGGGGAGGGGGGCATGATGGTGCTCCCCTTTAATCCCAGCTCTCAGGAGGGAAAGGCAGGCAAGTTCGAGGCCAGCCTGAACTACATAGTGAGTTCTAGGATATTCAGGGTTATGTGGAAACACTGTCTCAAAATTAGATAGATAGATAGATAGATAGATAGATAGATAGATAGATAGATAGATGATAGATAGATAGATAGATAGATACATGATAGATAGATAGATGATGATAATAGATAGATAGATAGATAGATAGATAGATAGATAGATAGATAGATGATAGATAGATAGATAGATGATAGATAGAAGATAGATAGATAGATAGATAGATAGATAGATAGATAGATAGATAATAGTAAATAACCAAAATTTTTTAAACGATATTTTACTGATGAAAGGTGTGGCTAGGCCTTTCTCTTCTCACTAACTTAAGCACAGAATGGATACAGATGCCTAAAATAAACCAGCCTTAGGTCCCGGTCATAAATGAACAGCTGAATCAGATCTTTACATGTGAGAAAAATGACCCCATTTTGTTCAAGCCACTGTTCTTTCAGTGCTCCGTTTATTTGTGGCAGAAAGCTTACACAATTCACTGACCAACCTCCTCCTGTACTTCTAATAGGGTCGAACAGACCTGCAACAGAACAATAACACATACCCAGACACTGAAGAGCAGGCTCCGTGCATGACCCACCACAGCAGACTCCGGAAGGTGGCCACACCATGGGCACTGCCACTCGGATTCCACCTTACCCTCACCAGCTCTCAAAACCTATTCTATGTGGGAGCCACCTCACCCCGCTTCTCAAGCTCTATGAAGAAGGCAACAAAAAACTAATAACGTAAGTTTTCACCCCATTCTCAAATAACCTTCTTGTGAATTACATAACGTGAATTAACATAAATATAAAGGGACTAAAATTATACCTGCTTTCCACCCTGCCTCTGATGTAAGCAATAACACTGCACAAAGGCAGAAAGAGATGGAGAAATAAGTAAATATGAAAAATCCAAAATACAATCAAGGACAGATGCAAAGGGAAGAGCTACGACCAAACAGCCTCACAAACACAGGAATGCAGAAGACTGCCTGCCTCCTGTCGCTGCTATGCTGCATGCTACTTCCTCCACACTTAAACTTCCCTCCTGGAGCGGGAAAGAAGAGGAAGTTCAGAAAGCTTACAGGGCCCAAACGGCTAAAGAAATGTACGCTCTGAAATTTCCTTGTGTGTCAGTTACCTTTCCTGTTGCTGACATCTGACAAAAGCCACTCAAGGAGAAAGGTCCGTTTGGGCACAGTTCAGGGCACAGTCCACCACGGCAAGGAAGTCCTGGCAGCTGGTCCCATCCCACCCACAGCCAGGTGTTGTGGGATATTTGTTTACACTGTGTGAAGATGTGTCGCTGTGGTTGGTTTAGTAAAGAGATGAATGGCCAATAGCTAGGCAGGAGAGAATAGGCAGGACTTCCGGGGAGAGAGAGAAACTCAGAATCTCATGCAGCAGGAGATGCCAAGTACAGAATAAGAGAGGGAGATAAAAAGACATGTGGTAGAACATAAATGAATTTTTTTAAAAACGGGCTAATTTAAGTTATAAGAGCTAGCTGGAAACAAGCCTAAGCTAAGATCAATTTCATAATTAATAATAATTCTCCACATCATTATTTGGGGGTTGGTGGTCCAATGAAAAAGTCTGACTATATATGGTGTCCAAAGTGGAGGCATGAATATCCACATAGGACCTGAGAAAGCTTTAAAAAGAAAAAAAAAAGAGTTCCTAGAGCAAACTGGAACTAGAGCAACTTCCTAGTCCCATAGCCTCTCAGGCTGGCTGGTGGTGATGGCATACAGGAGTGTGGCTCCCGCCGCTGCCTACAGGCTTGAGGCTCGGCTCTCATCAACCCAAGGGGGATGGAGCCAGCTGACAGGGCCATGTGCTAAGCAGAACCATGTGGCAGATTGCCCGGCCCTTTAAAGCTTAGCTCACGTGGTCAGAGAATACTGCATGTGCCCAGTAAAGCCAGGTTCAGACCCAGAAAACTTCTGAACAGGTACAGTAAAAACTGGGTATGGACAGTCATAGAAAAAAAATGCTTTAAAAATAATAAAGTTTTTAAAGAGAGAGGGAAGTAATATAAAAAGAATAAGCCACATAAGGATGGGAAATATTATAACACAGGAAGTTTGGACCTTATATGGTACTTTGTTAATTTTAAATTTTTTGAATGCTAATGAACAGAGAACAACAGCTACTGAGAGACATTGGATTGTGGAAGGGACTGCTGAATTAAACCAGCCTAGATAGTCTGTGGATATCTTAACTTCAGAACAGAAGTCAAGAAATGTGTTCTGTTGGGGGAGAAGTTATGCCTTTGTTTCCACAGGAAACAAAAAGCTATGGATTCCTTTAAAATTAATAGGGATCAGATTTGATGGGGGAGGGGACTCCTGAGGATCTTGGCTACAGACACGAGAGAGAAGCCAGGAAAGCTTACAGGACAAGTGATGTGTATGCTCATCCCTCTACATGGGAGCAGCTCTGAGACTGAAAGAGACATGATAAATCTTGTTGGCTACAGAATCCTCATGACTTATTATTACATGCCATCCTTTCATATGGCATGGATGGAGATTTATATTACAGTTTGGTTATGCAGTCCAAACAGACTTATAAAGTTGACAAATGTCTTTTACCTGCTCAAATATAGAGCACAGAATCATCTTTAGCTGATTTGTACACATCACACATTCCATACTTGTGTTAATGCAGATATGTGTGTTACCTTTACAAGTTTGTGTGTTTTCAGAAAAAAAGGACCAGATACCAATGAAGACAAGTAGCCCAGGTAATCCAGCCTCTCAGAGTGCCTCTGTTGCAGTTTCCTCAAAAATCTGCATTCAGAGCAACTTCAAAGTGGCTAGCTAAGATGATCCAGCCTCACAGACTACTCCAGTCAGAACTTCAGATAAGCTCTGCATTTTCCCATCACACAGAAACTGAACAATAAATGTTACAGGTAGTTTTCTCAGTACTTGACAATTATCTCAATGCTCTCAGGATCCCCTAAAGATGCTGTCATCCCCAGACAACAGGAAGTAATTTTAGGAACATGATGTTCACATTCCCAAGAGGTGGGGTGGATGGTTTTTCTGTCATTCAGTGGGTTATGGATATTTGTCATTGTTTAGGCGGGGTTACTTGCAAATTGTTATTGGTCATGGTCAGGGAAAAAAAACTAAGCAAAGGAGGTTAAATTTAGGGATTTCTTTCTGAAAAGATAAAAAGGGGGATAAAGGAATGATAGGATAAAAGGGTAGATTATTGAATCTACTTTTAAACTAAAAAGCAGCTACTAGTCTTGAATATTTATTTTTGTATATAGACACAAATTTAAGGTTATTTTTGTTAGAGCACACTATATACATGTTTCTACTCTTATTTAAGCACATTGTTTAAGTACTCTTGTTTTTGTTCAATGGTACAAATTTAAGATTATTTTTGTTTTAACATACTATATATATGTTTCTACTTTTGTTTAAGGTATTGTACCTATGCAGCTCATTTTAAAATGTAATGTAATGTTCTAGTCCTTAAAAGCTATTATTACAAACTCTTTAGGATAATTAAGAAATGCAGGTTAGTAGTTAGTCATCTATAACAATCAAACTTGTAGTCATGTTAGGTATGTTTTCAAGATTAAATAGCTATATTTTAGATAGATAGGTGGTCTTCAAACACTTCAGAGATTTACAGAATATGGCATTTAAGATATTTTAATAACATAAGGCTTTTCATGACAGTGAGATAGGTCTGCTCCTGGCAGCGCCAATCTGCTTTAAGAAAAAAAAAAATGATGAGCATCAAAGAACCTCCATATAGAGTTTGCTTTCATATGTGCCAAAATTAGCCACTGGGCAAAAAACTGCCCTTGCCTGGATGGCTGACAGTATGTTGTCCAAATTGGACAGGCAGGACACAAAAGAAGCTACTGCCAAACTTTGCCAAGACAAAGTAGGACAGTCCTTCAAAATTCCTGTTTCACACAAAAGTCTGTCGGATATTTTAGGCCAGTAGGCCAAAGATGGTTGCCCCAACATTGCAGAGGAACCTTGGGTGACTGTCCAGGCAGCCAGATGTCTCTACCATTTCTATAGTTTTGGAAGTTGTTTGATCTGCACTTCCTGTTTACTCGGGTAATATTTTATCCTTCTTAGGTCTCTGATGGGGTTGAAAACTAGATGGTTGTAGATGAATTTCTAAATTGTCTTATCAAATAAAAAACACAGAGCCAGATATAGGGGTGAAAGCCTTAGAGAGATCAGGGAAATAGGGAAAGACACAGTTAACCTTACCTCACCAACTCCGCAGCTTCCAAATGTGAGTTACTTCCTGTCTACCCATGCCTATATGCCTTGCTGTTCTCTGTCCAGCTTCATCACTTCCTCTTCCTGCTCAGCTCTGTCACGTTCTGTCTGTCTGTACAGACCTCCAGACCTCCATGGTTAACTAGTGTTGGAATTTAAGGCATGTGCCACCACACCTGGCTCTGTTTCCAGTGTGTGGCCTTGAACTCACAGAGATCCAGAAAGATTCCTGCCTGCCAAGTGATAGGATTAAAGGCGTGTGCTACCATTGCCTGACTTCTTTGTTTACTTATAATGGCTGTTCCTAATTCTCTGATCTCCAGGCAAGCTTTATTTATTAAAGCACAAATAAAATATCACCACATTTCAGCACAAATAAAATATCACCAGAGATAGTTATACCATTTTATTTGTTACCAAATTCAGAAAAGAAACTTCTAAAAAGAGATGTAAAATTTATAAAGGTTGATAGGCATAAAAGTTTAAGTTTTTTGATCTAAAAAAAATGTTTTAAGGTTTAAAAAGATATTTTTAGGTTGGTAATACAAGTTGTAATAACTGTTCTTATTGTATATTATTTTAATATGTTAGAGTTAAAAACCTTTCCTTTTTTATTTAGACAAAAAGGGGGAAATGTTGCAGGATATTTATTTACACTGTGTGAAGATGTGTCACTGTGATTGGTTTAATAAAGAGCTAAATATGGGACTTTTGGGGACAGAGAGAACTTGGGGTTAAAAATCTGGCACAGCAGGAGACACCAGTGAGACACTGAGAAAGTCAGACATACAGAATGGGAGAGGGGTAAAAAGACATGTGGTAGAACATAGATTAATTTAAAGTTATAAGAGCTAGTTGGAAACAAACCTAAGCTAAGGCCAAGCTTTCATAATTAATAATAAGTCTCCATGTCATTATTTGGGTGCTGATGGTCCCAACAAGAAAGTCTGACTACAGTCAGGAAGCCCAGGACGATAAACACTTACTCACAGGTAGCTTTCTCCTTTTTATTCAGTCCAGGACTCAGAGGTGCCACATTCCTTTAAGGTGAATCTCAAGATAATCCTTCTCAAGCCTGCCCAGAGGCTAACCTAACCTAGATAATCCCCCATGGGCATACATGAAGCTTGTCTCCTAGGTAATTCCAGATCCTGTTAGGTTGAAGATCCATGTTAAATATCATACCTCATCAGATCCATTTTGATCTACTAATATTTAGGGAGAAATAAAGAAGAGAATTGTTCATAATGATGTAGTGACAAAGAGTCCAAAAACAATACCTACAGTGTATCTTGACTGAGATAAGAATTGATCTTCCTATGCATAATCTCCTATTTGATGAATGTCCATTCACCAAGACTTTACTTCCTTCTAGAAATAACGTGTAAAGCAGCTTACCCTTTCCTCTTTAGTCTTCCCTCTTCCCCATTTTCTACTTAACATCCCCCGCCCCCGTCTTCATCTTGTTTCTTCTCAACCTTCTACAAAACAGAGCTTCCACAGGAACCCCAATGAAACCAATAAGAAGGGGACAGAAGAGGAAGAAAACGATCTGCTTCCTGTATCAATTTCAAAAGAAAAAAAAACCCTTTAAAAACAGTATCTAGCACCCTTTGTTCTTAAAAATTAAATGTTGACCTATCTGTAAATGTCCCATGCTGCGTAGGAGCTAGAAAAGCAAAACATTATAATGGAAAGTACAACAACCTACCTTTCAGCAGTGAACGCAGACTCCGTGTCAATGTACACAACAGCCCCTTCTAATCCTCCCATGTTGGTGGGTAACGTAGCTAAAACACTCATCATTATACAAAACTGAGTTTTTCCACAACCTGGTGGACCTGTAATCTAAAAAACAAAGGGCATGTTATCTATAAAATTTGTATAAACACTATAAGCTAGCCAAAGAAAATTATTTTAGGATTTGCTGCAAAAAAAAAATAAATAAATAAATAAAAAAAATCCAGCGAGCCTGGGTTCCAGGAGAGAATTAAGTCCTACTTCCCTAAGACACTCACTGTATGTAACAAACTAACTTTTGCCTTATTGGTGTATCCTTGGGATATATATCTTTGGGGGCAATGAGAAAATGCTCAATTAATCACCTTCTGTGCTTCCTTACCAGATGTGAAGCTACAATGAAGAAAGGCTAGAAGACGACTCACTCTCTGTATACACTGGTGTTGACAAACCACACTGAAAACACTACTGAAGACTGATTTATTGGTGGGGTCTTTTAATCTTCTAGGCAGCAGATGGCACAGCTACTTGTCATTCAGAGTTGGTAGATATGACATAGCACATCGCTTCTCTGTCCTTTCTCTCTTTTTATTTTTTATTTTAATCTTTATTTTATTTTTTGAAAGGGAGTCTCACTACGTAGCCCAGAACTTGCTGGCCCAGAACTTGCTATGTAGTCCAGGCTGGCCTAGAACTCACAGAAATCTGTCTGCCTCCACCTGAGTGCTGAGATTAAACGAATGCGCCACCACTTC
The DNA here is from genome assembly GCA_902168325.1 of Peromyscus nudipes. NCBI lineage: Eukaryota > Metazoa > Chordata > Mammalia > Rodentia > Cricetidae > Peromyscus > Peromyscus nudipes. The sequence goes on from CABHPH010150335.1 coordinate 32,174, forward strand.
CAGCTGCTTATCCTGTGTATATATATATATGTATTTATATATTTATGTATATGTATGTATGTATGTATGTATGTAAGTTCTTCCTTCTGTCGGCTCAACAGCTCTTTCACAGTCTCTGCCATGAATTGTGCTTCAGTGGATTTTCACCATCAGTCCTCATCTCCTGACAGTACCACAGAGATTCTGTTTCACAGCCCGAATGTTCTCCCAAAGGCTCGCGCCCTTAGAACTTTGTCCTCAGTCTGAGGAGGTGGAGACTTTAACGGGAAGGCTGATGGAAGACAACTGGGTCAGACAGGAGAGCAGGAGGTTTATTGTGCCTCTCATGGAATGTGTTAGTTCACAGGCCCGTTCTGCACACAGTATTTTCCTCCTTGCTTCTCTGCCATATTGTGACACAGCCAGGTGAGTTTTACCAACAGGATATTGCCATGTTGTTTGGATCTTCTAGCCACCATATCATGAGCCAAATAAATCTCTTTACTATATACAAGTATCCAACCGCCAATATTTTGTTATGGTAAATGGTATAGTAATAAACTCAAACAGATTTTTATAAAATCTAGCAAAACTGGTATCATTTGAAATACTCTTTTGCCCATCTAAAATTAACTTCTGTGTTGTCAGTTGCCTAAGAATAAATGCTAAAATGCATTGTTTTACATGTCACAACAAGAGAAACTCCAGCCAGTAAAAGTTGCATGTGAATCCATACACCCACCCCCTGCACTCAACAAATCTGTCTGTCCATCTCTCCACCTATTTACCAATACATTTTGGATTGCTTTCTTTTATATTTCAAAGTAAGCCAAAGACATCAACATGCTTTCTCCCAACAATTCTGCATACATATTCTCTAGAATTTAATATGTATAGTGTTTTTCCTTTTGAATTTCTCATAATGAAAACTGCAAATACTTGATGACTACTAACAAACATACACATATGCCATCTATGAATTATTTGCTTATGGTACTGGGGATTGAACTTAGGGGCAATGTGTGCTAATCAAGTATTCTAATGCTGAGCTACAACTCCAGCCCAATATATGCAATCTAAATTCCTATCAAATTAAACATTATTACTCCCAGGAAGTGCCCTCACACATTATTTTCTAGTCAAGAAGTCTTAGGAGGTCTGGTGGTAAGGGCTTATAATCCTACCTACTTGGGAAGCTGAGACAGGAAGAATCAAGGCATATCTGAACTATAGAGTGAGTTCAAGGCCAGCCTAGGCAACATTATATCTCAAAATGAGCAGTGTAAAAGGAAGGCAGTAGATGTAGCTCAGCAGTAAAGTGCTTGTCTAAGCATGTCCAGTGCTGCAAAAACAAAACAAAGACCATCTATGTGCACGAAGTCTTTCATTTTTGAGGATATACCTTCCAGGTCAACATTTTTATCTCAAGGACATATGCTCAAGAAAGTAGTTCTTAACACAGATTGCAAGCCCAGCGCCACTTTGAGATCTTTGGCAGCAGTTAACTCTGCAGCTCACACACAATTGAGCCAGTATGATAATGAGTATTCAGAGACGGGTAATGCCTGAGGGGGCGCTCACCAACCTAAGACAGAGCACCTGTGTGGCCTGGGCAGGAGTCTCCATGATGGGTAAGGTGACCTGCTGATGTCCCATGCAACCTAAGTCAGAAGCTCATTTTTTAGTAAAAGGGGGACCTGCAGGGCCCTGGCCCCATTTTGGGTAACTGTTGCCTTGACCTTGATATCCTCCCTATGCTAATTCCCTGCCGGGTTCACCCTCCTGAATGCTTAAGGGAAGTTCCTTGTCTATGTATCCTGCATAATGGGCATTAACAGCTTAGATGCAAGATTGTAAAACATCGGTAGCGAACTTCTGCCCTCTGGGGTTCTCCCATTGTGCTGTAAGCCTATATTTAAGACATCCTCCCTCCATAAATGGCATTTGGCATTAAAAAAAAAAAAAAAACAAGCCACTGCAGGAAAGAGAGGCTTGGACCTGCCTCAACTGAGTGTACCAGGCTGGCTGACACCCCATGGGAGACCTTGCCTTGGAGGAAGTGGGAATGAGGGGTGGATTGTGGGGGAGGACTGGGGGATAGGAGGAGGGAGGAGAGGGGAATCCATGGTTGGTATGTAAAATCAATAGGAAATATCTTAAAAAATTAATAACAAAAAAATTTTTGTTAAAAAAATGAAAGTAGTTCTTAATGGATTTCATTTTTTGAAACAGAATTTAACTAATCAGATAGATAATCTAGACCATACTAGAAAAACATTTATACTTTACAATCTTTATTATTTCTACCATTGTTAGTACTGTTATTATCATTATTATTATTACTCTTGCATATTGTATACAGCCCACATGTATTATTGTTATTATTATTATAATTATTATTACTGCATATTGTGCACAGCCCACATGTGAAGGTCAAACAGGAAACTTAGCCAGTAGGTTCTCTCCTTCCACCAGATTTGGGGACTGAACTCAAGTTTTGGCTTGCATGGCAAGCACCTTACTCTCTCAACCATCTCAATAGGCCCCCTTTAAAGTTTTTGGGTTTTTTTTTTTTTATTTTAAAGCACGGTCTCACTTTATAGTAGTCCTGGCTAGCCTAGAACTCACTATGTAGACCAGGCTGACCTTGAACTCACAAAAACCAAACTCCCTCTGTCTCCTAAGTGCTGGCATTAAAAGCATGTGCCACACCTAGTCATAAATATTTTTTGAATATACTTTAAATGTATAGTGTTCTCCCTTTGATTGATCGAAACTGAACCATCCGTTTTGATCACTGAAACTTCACAGGTCTTTACCATTACCAGAGGCAACACAGATCAACTAGTTAATTATATGTCACAAGAGAAATTCCAGTTGATAAAAGTTACACATGAATCTTGAAACCAAAGAAATGTGTGCATGTTAGAGTGTGAATGGATGGAAAAATGGATGATTGGATGTCTTCCTACGAGTGTTGTCTATTGCCAGGTCTTGGATATATTTTCTGGTTTAATGAGATTAAAACTGCTAAATGCTTGGTGATTTTAGTGGAATGTAATTTAGATGACATATATGAAATTATTCAGTAAAGCATCAGTTACCATGAAAGTGTACAGTATTAATTTACTATTTCCTCTTCTAAACTATCTACCTAAAAAGCTGAAAAGTTAAGTGTCATTTTCTCTCACTAACTGCCTTCGTACAGTCTGGGGAAACACAACATCATATCTGGGTTTGTTTTGGCTTTTTCAAGTTTGAATTAAACTATAGTAACTATTTCTAATATATTCTTAGTATATTTTTCTTCTTGCTAGCTGTGTGTGTGTGTGTGTGTGTGTGTGTGTGTGTGTGTGTGTACACCCATATACAATTTTATGGACTGCCAAGAGTTAGATTTCATTATTTTTCAGGTTTACTTATTGGGGGAAAATATCTCAACATTAATAATTTTAGCTGTAGACAGTTTAGCCCTGAATTCCAGCATCCAAACCACAAGATTTCAAGCTGTGTTCAGTTTCCAGATTCAACCCAATGGTGGTTAGAAAGAAAAAAACCTGCCAAGCCAGAACAGCCAAAAGTCATTTGCTTCCTGGAAACTCAGAGTGAATGAAACATTTGCACACAGAAACCCTATAAGATACAACCAGTTGCACATAGTTAAGCTGACACCTTAGCACCTCTCTATGAGAAATGCAAACTCGCCTGAAGAAAAATCCTCAGTGAAGACCATTCAAATATCAGTAAGACAGCAAAAACTAGTGACTCGCTTGAAGAGGAAGCATGTTCTTCCCAATAAATAGAATATAATTATCTTTTTAAAAAAAGAAAGGAAGGAAGGAAAACAAAAACAGAGAGAGAGAGAAACCAACTCACTTCAACCTGAAGTTCACGGTGGAAGAGGATGTGAGGAATCTCCTGTCTAACCAAGTTAACTCTGCACATTCAGGACTAGGGCAGCAAGATGGTGCAATCCGCCAAGCCACTACTTGGTAGAAGAAAATAAAGGCTTTTCCGGCCCTGACCTGAAACAAGACAGCTCCTGGGAATTTCTCTTTTTCTCTAGTGACCTAACATCTAAGAACATGTCTGCATTTGCTCAAGAATTATGCAAAAATATGATTAGGTCTTCAGACCTACATAACACGTTTTTTAACTACCTCTCCCAATTCTAAAACCAAAAATAAAGAGCCAGGAATCTCAGAAAGGCTGCTGCACTCTGCCTTGTGAAAGAAAACTGGATCTCAACTTACAGAATGTCAGCGTGTGGACGTTTATAGCCAAGACTCTTTCCACCATTATTGTATATTGATGGCTACTCTGTGTGTGTGTGTGTGTGTGTGTGTGTGTGTGTGTGTGTGTGTGTGTGTTCGTGTGTGTTCATTCATTCTCACATACACAGAAAGGAGAGGACCAGAGCAGGAAAAAGGAGGCTATGGAAATGACAAACATTCCAAGTTATACAATAAAAATCAAACAGCATGAAGACAAATAGCCATTCATTGAACAGCATTTCCCGAACACGCTATGTGAACAATCCTAAGAAACCATTAGAAATAAGTATATTTCTAAAATAAGAACGAGCAAAGAAATCAACAGTGCATGCTAAAGTCTTGTGGTGGCTGGAGCCCGTCATAGAAGTCAGTCGGGCAAACAAATCACATGAGTATATCATCCATAAGAGATCCCCACCTAAAATCCGCTCCCTACTTCTTCAACCACTGCAGCCACAAGTGAGCCACCTGAACCCAACTGTGACTGAACAAGACAAAACCCATCTCCACAGACCTGGAGGTCTCCAGCAAGAAAAATTAAGATCAGCTGCAGCTGTCAACAGCCAAAGTAATCCACTGACCATGTAAACCTTACTCTTTTCTATTGTAGGACCTGCAGGTATCTGGGTTTACAAGCCTTGCTCTACTATCTCCTGGCACCATGTAGGGCACACTAACCTGTCAATGAGGAGGGGAAATCCCTGTAATATGACTTTTACCCAAGGGAAAATGGAGTGTCAAATCAGGACTCTGGTTCCTTTTGGGAACATTAGAAGAATCTACCCCAAATCAAACCTGCCCCACGGAAGGAATACACTGATCTCAAATCATGAACAAAAGCTTACAAAACCCAGGAAATACAAAAAATGCAAATATTTAGCAGTGCTCACATACTGGTCTTCTGGAGGTACTTTTTGAACCAAGATACAAAGATGTGACCATCTTTTGACTGACAAGAGCTTGGACCAGTTCCCTAGACTGTAATCTCTAGATTATAAAATGAAACTACCAAACTGGGCAGTGGTGGCGCACGCCTTTAATCCCAGCACTCAGGAGGCAGAGGCAGATGGATCTTTCTGAGTTTGAGACCAGCCTGGTCTACAAAGTGAGTTCCAGGACAGCCAGGGCTGCACAGAGAAATCCCATCTCGAAAAACAAACAAACAAACAAACAAACAAATAAATAAATAAACTGAAACTATATTTTGGTGATACTTTTTAAATTTCTTTTACATTTATTTATTTATTGGGGGTACATCAAAGTGCGTGTGTGTAGAGATCTGAGGACAACTTGCAGGAGTCAGCTCTCTCCTTCTACCATATGGGTCCTAGGGATAGAACTGGGGTCAGGAGACTTAGTGACAAGCACCTTTACCCACTGAGCCATCCTGCAAGCCCCTGACGATACCTTTAAATACAACTCTAATTTTACCTACTCACAATAGCATCTATCTTGTGGTCTTTTAGCAGGAGTAATATTGACCTGGGGTGAAACTTGGGTTTTGAGAAAACAGGGGCTTATTCTTTTACATTAGCACAGATAGACACAAAGTACAGAAACAAATGCAGTGTATCTACAGCATTTAAATTTCCATGGACAATGAAGACAGAAGAGGGTTAGAGAGGGAAAAAAAAAACATTTAAAAGGCTCTTTAATGGATGACAATGTAAAAATGGTTGATAATCATTGACATAATACAAACGTCTGAAGCTTAGGCTTCAAACTTATCTTCACTGTTCCTTTCCCATTATAATAGATCTAGAATTACTCGCCTATATATTCCACAAGCAAGGAATCCCTTCTCAGTCAGGCAATAAGACAAAGCCCTTGGCTCACTCCTTTAGCAGTTCAGCAGGACTGCTGTCTCTGAGGCCCCCCTCTGCATGAGCACGCCTCTGATTCTACTTCCTGTCTTGGTGCCGTAACTGATGATGTAACTAACCAGACCCAGATTCGGTGAGTTCGTGTAAGCTCAAGTTGATGATAAATACATTTTGGGACTGTAAATTTAAAGTTAAGAAAGGGAAACTACAAAAAAAAAAAAAAAGACGAGAGAATGTTTCCAGATTTACATTTACTCCCTCAATCATTTCCAGAATGAGAAACATAGACTGCACAATGCAAGCAGAGACCTCCGTCCATACCTGTACTACTCTTCTACTGTCATACCCAATCACCACGGATTTTAAAAACATGAAAGAACACCCATTCATTGTCTCAGAGTTTGGAGGTCAGAGTCCTGATAGCCTTGACAGAACTCTCTGCTCAGTGTCTCACGAGGCTAAAATCAAGGTATCAGCTGTGCTGCACTCCAGTCTGGAAAAATTAGTGTCAACTTCCAAGCTCAGTCAGGCTGTTGGCAAAATCTGTGTTGCCGCTCTGGTCTGAGGTTTCTTTCTCTTTGCCATCCAAGCGCTTGGGACATCCTTACTGCTCCTGGTGGCCACATGCATTCCTGCGCATGCGCCCACTCCATCTCCAAACCAGCAGCACCATCAGTCCTCCCCGTGCTTTTATTCTGTCTTCTTCATACCAGTGAGAGAATGATCACCGCTTTGGAGAGTTCCCGGGAAGAGAGCTAGGTGCTTTCCTACCTGAAAGCCACTGTGCCATAGAATATACCTTAACCATGGCAATGACATCTCATCATACTCCCAGGACCAGGGCTGAGAATGCAATGTCATTGGGAGGTGTCTTAGTCACTGTTTTATTGCTGTGAAGAGACACCATGACCATGGCAACTCTTATAAAAGAAAGCATTTAATTGGGGGCTGGGTCACAGTTTCAGAGGCTTAGTCCATTATCATGGCAGGGAGCATGATGACTGCCAGGTGCGGTGCTGGAGGAGTATCTTAGAGCTACATCCTGACCCACAAGCAGACAGAGAGAGAGAGAGAGAGAGAGAGAGAGAGAGAGAGAGAGAGAGAGACGCTGGGCCTGGCACAGACTTTTGAAAACTCAAAGCCTACCCCAGTGAAACATTTCCTCCAACAAGGCCAGACCTACCCCAACAAGGCCACACCTTCTAATCCTTCTAATTCTCAAGTAATGCCACTCCCAGATGACTAAGCATTCAAATACATGAGCCTATGAGAGTCATTCTTATTCAAACCACCACAGGAAGCCACTTCAGAAATTTTGCCTGATATAATGTCTCTAAGAACAGAGACCTAGTATCTTAATAAATTAAGGGTTTTGTCAGGTGTGGTGGCACATGCTTTTAATGCCAGCACTTGGGAGGCAGAGGCAAATGGATCTCTGTGAGTTCGAGGCCAACCTGGCCTACAGAGCGAGATCCAGGACAGGTACCAAAACTACACAGAGAAACCCTGCCTTGAAAAAAAAAAAAATGTAAGGAAAAAACTTCTATAAGACTCACTAAAAATGTTCATCAAAAAAATTTAAGTGCAATATTTCAATAATTTTAAAACAAAACAAAACAAAACAAAACAAAAAAACCACAAACAGGCTTTGGTGCACACTGACATAGACGTATGGCAGCCTGTGTACTTAGCATGTGTGAGGGCCTAGGTTCAAAACCTGGCATCAAAAAGAAAAGCTAAGTGTTGGTGAGAGTATACTGAATAAAAACACTGTGCATTCCAGTGAGGATGCAGAATGCTATAGTCACTTTGGAAACCAGTCTGGCAGATTCTCAAAGAGCCAAGTACATTATACGATCCAGTCTTTCCATTCACTCCTAGGTGAGTATTTACCCAAGACTAACAAAAACCTGTTTTACACAAACATACCCATAAATATTACATTATCTATGATAGACAAAAACTGGAAACTATCCTACACCTGTCAACTAATGAACAGTAAACAAAATATGCCCTATCTGCGCAGTGGAATATTAATGATCAAAAAGAACAAACTCCTTAGATGTGCTACAACAGTTAATTACCTTAAAAATGCCATGTGAAAGAAACTAAACAGAACTGACTACGAATTGCATGAGTTCATTTATGTGAAATGCTTACAGGAAGCAAATGATAGAGGATGAAAACGGATCAGTGTTTGCCTGGGCCTAGGATGGAAGTGAGGATTCCCTGCAAGTGGAACAAAGAAGATGGAGGCCTCCTGAAGGAGACCGCAGTGGGGACTGCTCAGCTGGACGTTGACAAAGCCTGGATTCTAGGTATTTAAATTATACCTGGAGAGAGTTGTTTTTAAAGTCTCCAAAGGGCAGCTAAAAGATCAATAGTGGGTAGGAAAAATAAAACTAAGATCTAAGGATGGACAGAATTCTGACTGTACCAAGGCAAGAAGACAGAAGCCTGGCAGGATGTCTGCACTTGGTTGGTGGGAGTATGAGCCAGCGCAGCACTCTGGAGGACAACTGGTCTTGACTGTGTGAGGTTACCCATGTGCACACACTGCAACCACTAAACGACTCCAGGCCAGACACTCCAGGCAGTGGCCACACAGAAAACCCTTCAGGCTTTGCATACCATATGGTCTCTGTCACAACTAACTAAACTCTGCCCTCATGTCACAAGACAACCACACACAGAATGTAAACAAATGAGCTTGGCCATAAAACTTTATTTCCACCAACAGGCAGTGAGCTGAATTTAACTGCTGGGTGGTGGTTCTCCAATCCCTGACCCAGAGGGAAACTTCCCTATGCTATCCAGCAGCCTGTGCAAAAGTTTTCATAGGACTTATTCCTATCAGCAGCAAATGAGAAACAATCCAAACGTTCACTAATAACAAAAGCAGAACATTGTGACATGGTCTCAAAATGAAATATAACACAGCAGCAAAAATTATGTTCTTGCTACCTGAAGCAACATGAAAAAAAAATCTTAGAAATAACATTAAATGAAAAAAGCAATTCATAAAGGAGACATGAGAGATGACTTAATCACAGATACATGATTTTTAAAGTTCAAAAATAAGCAAAACAAAAACTGTATACCTCCCACATAACTATAAAGTAAAAGGAAACTACAGAGAACAGTAAAAATTCAGGATGCAGGTAAGCTATTCCCTGAATTCAAATGAAAGCCTCCAAAAGATTTTAGAAATGACCTACACCAGGGCAGAAAGTAAAGAACTTGTTACTAATCAGCCTTATAAGCCAGCCAGACAGATCATAACAAAACACCCAAAAGGCTTGTAACTTCACTTGAATTCAAACAATTCATAAGTGAAGTGAAAGGAACAAGGTGGAGGAAATCACTATAAAACTCAAGGATAAAACACATGCATTGGTTAATCGTCTTTAGATTCAGTTGGTTTTATTTGTTTTTGTTTTTGTTTTTTTCTGTATAAGTAAATTTACAACTCCATCAGTACTATAGTCCTTAATTGACCTGGTCCAGCCAAACCTCAAAAGGATTGCGTGTAAAGTGTAATTCTGGCACCATCTGGTGGCAATCAATGACAACAACAAGCCCTTCAATTAGCTTATTCATTCATCAACTATTTATTTAATAGGTATCTACTAGACACAGCAGTCTTTAAATCTCTCTAGGAATAAAGGAAATAAAATATTCCCTAAAACAGGATTCCTATCTTTAAGAAAAAATTACAATTAAATTATGATTATGAGAACTATAAGAAATCACTGGGGATGTAGCTCAGTGAGTCAGACATTGCATAATATGCTTAAGGTCCTGGGTTCAATACCCAGGAACACACACACACACACACACACACACACACACACACACACACGAACACACACACACACACACAAACACACACACACAGTGGGTCTGCTCTTAGAAGTTTGTTTCTGAAATTTTCAGGCAAGAAGTTCTCAGGATACTGATAAGCAGCCTACAGATGCCACACCCATACACACCAATGCCCCTTTCAAGGAAAAGAGCCACAGTGCTCCTGAAGTGCTCTGTGCTTCCTGAAACTTCATTCAAAGGACAGAGCCTAAATTTCCTTTCCCTGACCCTGAGCTGGGCTTACAGCTCACTTACAATGACGAGAATCTGTCACAAGCAGTGGCGTAATCACCAAGGACACCACCACTTCCATCTTGCTATCTTTTGGCCAACCGACCCTGCGTGAAGCCAGCCAGGATGTCATGAGAAGATATAGACTGTGAAGCCCCCACTTAGGGAAGAATTGCCAAAACACAGCACCAGCCTGCCAGTGAGTGAGCCCCTGGGAGTCAGCTCCTCTGAGCATCTTCAACTGTGGCTGACTGCACGCACTGCCAATGTCCCTAAGCTCAGACACTCCCAAAACACTGTGAAGTCAGTGTTTCTCGTTGCTTCAAGCCAGTTAACTTGAGGACAATTCATTATGCAACAACATAAAATAATACAGTAAGTGATTGCTTCCTAGAATCAAATGCTATCAATAGCAGGAAACAAAAATAGCTCCTTATAGTTTAATATGTTATTTGCTCAAATATTATCAAAATTGACTCATACTAGAAATCTCCTAAGTAGTGATTATTTTTTTAATTCACTCAAATTGTTTCCTAATACTATTTCATAATATTGTGGTTGCGTGTGTGTGTGTGTGTGTGTGTGTGTGTGTATTCATGCACGTGTGTACATGTGCAAGTGTGTGCATGTGATTGAGGCCTGCAATCAACACTCAACGTCTTCCTCTACTCCACTCCATCTTGTGTTTTGAGACAGAATCAGCTCCTCTCCACCGCACTGGCATTACAGACATACACCACTACACCTGGCTTCTACACGGGTGCTGGTGACCCCGACTCAGGCCCTCATGACTGTAAGGCAAGCAGAAGGACTCTGCCCACTCAGCCACCTCCTCAGAGCCCAATACTCATCACTTTCTAAAGCAATTCAAAGAAACAAAAACCGGGACACATCTAGTCAGTCAGCAGGATTTGTGTAATGCCTCCGTTTATAAAGCAGCTACACTGACCCTGGCTGGAGGACTACCCCAGCAAAGTACTTACAACTTAGTTCACATTCGTTTTCATGAGGTCATTTGTGTCTTTTTTAACTAACCATTCCTCCTGGCTCTGACACTTATAGAAGAGGGTATGGGTTTCCTTTACCTCTGTGAGAGATCCACAAGCCACACCACCATGCAGGACTTCATCCAACGCAGAAAGGGTAGTAGACAGGAAGGCTGGGGAGAGATCAGCAGACCTCCGCATCTTTATCTCATAAGCCTGAACAAAAAAATCATTCAGTTCCACTCAGCTGTTACAAACCAACTCTGTAACCATAACCCAGCCTTCTTTCCTATATTACTCACTTGACTAGTGAATATTTACCCAATGCCTATGACCATGCTAAATTATAAGGATGGACAATAACAGTTACCTTGCTCACAGGCTTATCGGAAAACAAGGACTATGGGATTCAGACACTGGGTGACTACAACATTGTTAACTTACAAACTTATTAGACTTACAAACGAATTACACCTGGCCCAGACATGGTGGTCTGGAGGGCTTCAATGAAGAGCTAGGTATCTGTGCAAAACTCTGAATCCACTGTTAGATAAGCAAAAGGAAAGTGAACATTCCTGCCAAAAAGGCGAGGACACACACAGAAAGACTGAGACGTGGGGAAGCAGCAGAAGCTAAGGGAAACTGCAAACCACAAATAATTCAACAGAGTTCACTTAGGATGGCTGACAGGTAGACTGGGACAGCGGAGTAGCAGTGGCAAGGCTGGGGAAGCAAGCAGGAACCTTACACCAGGAGCTCTGGGGCAGAGGCAACACGACCATGTGATCACTTCAAACTCAGGTTGATTTGTGAAGCACAGCTTGAAGGAGGCTGGAGAGATGGGTGAGAAATGGCTCCTAAAAGATATCCACACCAGCCGGGCGGTGGTGGCTCACGCGTTTAATCCCAGCACTCGGGAGGCAGAGGCAGGAGGATCTCTGTGAGTTCGAGGCCCACCTGGGCTACAGCGTGAGTTCCAGGAAAGATGCAAAGCTACACAGAGAAACTCTGTTTCGGGGAGAGGGGGGGGAGCAACAACAAAAAAAAGATATTCACACCAAATCCCTGGAACCTGTCTGTGAATATTACTATATTTGGAGAAAGGGTCTCTACAGATGTGACTAACTTAAAGACGGTGTGATGAGGAGATAATCCTGGATTATGTGTGTGGACCACAAATGGCAACAAAAGTATTCTTCTAAGACAGAAGCAAAGGCAGCTTCAATAAAAGACTGATGTGAAGATGGAGCAGAGGGAGAAGTGGCCACAAGCCAAGGCATGCCAACATTCTTCAGCAACTGCAAGAGGCGAGGAAGGGATTCTCCCCTAGATACTCTGGAGAGGGTGCAGCTGTGCCTGAGCCAGACTATGAGACAACTCTTTTCTTAAATCCACCCATTTGTGGTAAATATAACAAATTACTCTATTTTTGTTTAATATTTATTTTGTGTATATGGGTGTTTCACCTGCATATATGTCTGTGTACCACATGCATGCCTGGTGAGTGAAGAGCCCAGGAGAAGGTATTGGATCCCCTGGGACTGGAGTTATGGTGTGAGCTGCCATGTAGGAACTAGGAATTGAACCTGGGTCCTCCAGAAAAGTAGCCAGTGTCCTTAATTGCTGAGTCATCTCTCCAACCCCACCAATTATCATTTTGAGGAAACACTGATGTTGGCTTAGAACAGAGCTTCTCAACCTGTGGGTCGCAACCCCTTTAAGACCACCAGGAAACACAGATATTTACATTAAAATTCATAACAGTTGCAAAATTACAGTTATAAAGTAGCAATGGAAATATTTTATGGCCGGGGGTCCCCACAACATGAGGAACTGTATTAAAGGGTCACAGCACGAGGAAGGCTGAGAACCACTGGCTTAGAAGAAGAGCTTGAAGATGGATAACACTGGAAGCTGAGACACATGCCAGGAAGTTATGACAACCATTCCAAAGGATGAAAATGGTACTCAGGTAGAGTCACAGGGGTGGGGATAAAACAGAGTCCTCATGAGTGCTGCACCACGAATTTGAAGGGTTTTTAACACGACAAATTCTTTTTTTTTTTTTTCAATTTGCAAATCACCATCAGAAAGTAATGAGTGTAAGCACACTCACACACTCTTGGCTCATAATAGAACAAAAGAGTGAACAGAGGGAACTCTTGCTACACCATGCTTCACAAACTGGCAACAGAGAAAGATGGTCTGAGGGAAGAAGAGGAGCTTGACCGGACTCCAGGGAGCCTCCAGATTCTTCACTTAAGGTCACCGCAGCCGTGGCCACAGTGAAACACTTGTTCCAAATGACTCTCTGTACTCAACTGTCGTCTACGAAGGTTCTTTTGTGTGCAAGGCAGCAGTTCCAGTTGTGGATAGATCCTCTGGGACCATTAGAGCCACGTGACATATCTACCCCAACTTTTCAGTTTGAGCCATTATACAATCAGATAGCCAAAGAGTCTGCATGGCATGCAGACAATTCCCCTCTGATTATAGTAAATCCAGGTTGTCATGGACAGTGGCAACCAGGAAGAGGTGAACTGGTGTTATACTGGGGGACTAAACATTAGGGGGCATCTCTCTCCCTCTTTCTTTTCTTTCTTTTAGGTTTTACTCTTTCATTTTAAGTCTCTCATCTGTGAGACTAAGACTTTTTTCCTACTAATTCTCCCTCCTAAACTGCTCTCATAGTGATCAGCACTCCAGCCTCTGCTACAATACCACACGAATAGCCCGTGGTATTTCCAGAACAGAGTAACAGATATTTTAGTAGACTCTGAATATTTTCTTGTTTTCAATGTGCTTGAATTCAAGACCTATTTTTTTCAAATGCACCAACTGTCCCCTTTTATGATTTACCATTTTTGGAATAATGTCCCAAATCCTTAGCATGGTCTGCAAGACCCCACGCTGCCTCCTGCTTCTCTCCCTGGCTGCATCTCTGCAACCCTCTTCTTGACTGTGTTCCACTGGCACAGTCCAGGCTAATCACTGAACAAGCACCCATTCCCAGAGCCTGTGCATTTGCTATCCCAGTGGCCAGGCACCTCCCCACCCCGCCTCCATCCCCGGTGTCTTCGTCTGTCTCCCCTATTCATCCTTCCCATCTGAGCTAAAGCACTGCTTTCACGAGGGAGCTGTCCACGTTACACATACCGTTTGCATCTGTGGAGCACAGGCCCTGCTGACCACACACAGAAGCTCGTGGACACCTCCATAACTCAGGCCAGTCACTCTCATAAGTTCCAGTGGGGAGAGACCTAAAAAGTCCTAAAAAGAGAAAAAGGAAAAGTAAATATTTAACATACATGTGTAACAAAGACATAAGAATTACAAAGAAATTTTCATCATGGGCTTTTTTTTTTATTATTTTAAAAGAAAAGCGGACATAAAACAAAAAGAAACTTCCAGTTGCTGTTCATCTCTAAGCAGAGGTGAAATTTGTTGCAGACAGAAGATGTATCCTTCTTTTACATCCTACCACTGAGTTTCACCCTACGTATGCCTTAACTCAGGGATATGAGGCAGTCTTACACTCTTACACAGTCTAGGCAGCGTGTCTCAGAAGATACACCAAGCAATGTGACACACAGCACCACCCAGGCCAAGTTCAGAGTTTGGGTCCAAATGTATGCCCGAAAGAATCAGGTTTAAAAGTGTTGGCTTTCTAGGCTAAAAGTTAACTCAGAGAAAAGTATTTGACTACTGAGAAAATGGGGATGTTTAATATTTAATTTAGAATACAGAATAAAATGTTTAATTCATACTTTTAAACCATTTAAAATATAGACATTACTATTAAATGTATTAACAGAATAAGTAAAGATATCCTGAAAATAAACAATCCCCAAAAATTGTATGTTGTGAAAATATGTTCATTAAAGACAAAAATCCTTAAATAAAACTTTAACCCTAATTTACCCTCCTAAGAGGGACATTCTTCTTTACTGTACTTAAAAGATGTAGCATCTGAAAAAGAAAAAAAAGAAAAAAAAAAAGCGACTTCTGTTGTATACATTTATCAAGCCAGTCCTAAAAATTTACTGCTGGGCGGGGGTATAACTCAGTTGCAGAACATTTAAACCTGGGGCTCAGTGCCTAACATCAGTAAATCATAATAATAACTCTAATTATTAATGTCTCTCCTAAGAGAAATCATCCTCGGGGTAATCTCATTTAAGTCATATTTCTCAAGTAATAATATAACAAAATAATTTTAAGTGGATGAAACTTCTCAGGAACTCCAAACAAATGACACAGGCATTCTTCCTTATGCCATGATCATTCTCGCCCAAAAATACAAAACTATTGGACTTCAGTAAATAAAATTCCAGCTGTAAATGCAACCTAAATCATGTATAGGGAGCACCATTATTTCACTTGTTTTTGTACATCTACGTTTTTATTTTTGTGTTGTCTTGGCATGTGGAGGCGAGAAGTCAACATTGGATATCTCCTTCAGTCACTCTTTAAGATCTGACCTCTGAGACAGACGTGGAGGTCACAATTTGGCTACACTGGCTACCCAGCAAGCCACAGGGATCCTCCTGTCTCTGCCTCCTTGGAGTTGGGAGTTCAGGTGTGCACTGCCAGACCTGGCCTTTTATGATAGGGTTAGGGATAAGAGCTCAGGTCCTCACGTTTTCGTGGCAAGAACTTTACTGACTCTGCCATCTCCCCAGCCCCTACAACCCTGTCTTCATAACCCAAGTTTAACAGTTATTAATGTAAACTTAAAATTAATTTGTACATAAAATGTATCTAAAAATACATAAATTTTTACCTGACAATTAACGATCTGATGTCTGCTCAAACGGTCACACAGCTCTTGTGATAAACCCACTCGTCTTAGTTTCTTGCTGCTCATCTTCCCAGATCTCCCAAAGAAGAATCTTGAAAAAACATCAGAAAGTAATAAAAATGAAAGTAGACAGGACTATACAAAACACCCCATAAAATAAAAAGTCCTTCAAACTTCTCTATGTGCAAAACAAAACACGGAAAAATTGCCAGTAAGCGTAGGAGAGACACTTGCTTATCGACCATGTACACAGAGAAAGAAAGCAACCTCAGAAAACACATTCCATCCAATTCTTTGATATTGCATGACTGTAACAGTACTTCCTATTTACACTGCAGTCTAGTTTGCCTTCTGTGGCTGTGGTAAAACGCCGACCGAAGGCAACGTGGGAAGAGAGGGTTTACTTGGCTAACAAACTATATTCCATTGTCAGTGGAAGCCAGGGCAGGAACTCAAGGCAAGAGCTTGAGGCAGAAACAGAAGCTGAGACCACAGAGAAAGGCTGCTCACTGGCTTGCTTCCCTGGCTTGCTCACCAGGCATTCTGGCTCAGGAGTAGAACCACTCAAAAGTGAGCTGAGCCCTCCTCTATCAAATAACAATCAAGAAAATGTCCCCACAGATAATCTGATGGAGGCAATTCCTTAACGGAGGTTCCCTCTTCTCAGGGGTGTCAAGCGTCAAGTTGACTACCAAGATGAGCCATCACCTGTAACAATCTTAAGATATTGAGCGTTATTTACACATTTCATTTGGCTATGTAATCTTCAAGACGCATTTCCAAATAGCAACTCTGCATTGAACTATAACAAAGACAAACAGACATCTGCTACATACCAACCATGGTTTAGAAACAAGAATAAATAGACATATTTATTAATATTCTCAACAGATTATAACGAAAGTAGGTTGTCTTTTTTACACATGAGAAAGCTACTCTGCAAATGTCAACTATCCCACTATCATCAGAAAAAAATAAATAGCAGATTTAGAATTCTATCCAGGCAGTCTGACCAACCCTCTTAACCACTGCTATTGTAAGACCACAAATCTCATTTAACCCTTGCTTTTTCTAAGAGTCAGAACAAATTTCAGTCAAATGAGACTTTACGATTGTAAGTGTTAGCAATAAAAGTATTCTTTATTATACTAGCTGATTGCTGTCTCATGTGGAATTAAATTCTGTTCTTGTACCTTGCTAATGGAGACTCATGAAATACTTGTCTTTGGGGGAGTTAGAACTGTTGTAATCTCTGTAATAATGCATGCAAAGAAGAGACTGTGTATCTCATTGAAATGGCAAAGTGTCCTCCAGAAATACTAGACTAGGAACTCATTATTCCATGGAATGAAGTAACAACAATCAATAACTATATGTCAAAGAACAAATCTATATGCAAGGATTAAGATATCTACTACCAGCACTGTAGCCCAATTCTGTTTAACACTTACATTATCTGAATTACATGAAATCCCCTCCTCGCTCTCCCTCCATCCCTCATCCGACTTTCCTCTCTTTTGCTTTCCCCACAGAAACAAAACATATCCCCTTTATTTCTCTCAATGGGAATTTCTTAGGGCCGATTGCTTCCTTAAGAGAAAATTTACCAAGGAACATTTATCTGCTGTTCTGTTACTTACTGCATTTCAGATAAGGCAGTTCTGGGCAATAACATCACTTAATGAGTAAGTTCAAGCCAAAAAAAACAAACAAACAAACCACAAGCCAAATTACAAAGACCTTAGCAATATCCACTGTGATTTAACAGCACCACTCCCATCACTTGCCCTCACTGTTTATGGCTTCGAGTTATTTCCCTACTCTCCCAAATAGAATATAAATTCTCTCAATATAATATTCTCCATTTGTTTTGTTTGCTTCGTCCATCGATATTTCTTAAGCACATACTCTGCTGAGCCCAAGGGTTTAAGAACCTTTAAATTCATTTCCTCTCTTTTTCATACTTACAACTGAAAGGTGGAGGGATATACCCTCAAATAACTACAACTATGCCCCGAGTGTAGTTGTAGTTGCTGAAGAAGCAGACGGGGAGAAGTCTCAAATTGGCCTGGAAGAAAAAAGAAAAAAAAAAAGTAGGTTGAATGTCACAATCCTGCTAGAAGTAGCTTCCTTAAAAGTCAGTTCCATTGCCTAAAATGTCTCACGAGACCACCGGACCACATGACAATTCCAAACTTTTAGGATCACATTTAAAAAAAAAAAAAAAAAACTTGAAAAGGGGGGGTCCCTTCCTGGCAAAGTTACTTCATTTCCTAGAGCACTGTTTTCCTCATGTGTAAAACAAGGGCAATTCTAGTTTCTACTCCAGAGCTAGTGCATAATGCTCAAGGTAGGCAGTCGTCATAGACAAACACGTGGTACTTCTAACACGACCATAGGTTAGGTTAGGTTAGGTTAGGTTAGGTTAGGTTAGGTT
>CABHPH010150337.1:0-10456 GCA_902168325.1 Peromyscus nudipes
CTGTTAAGCTCTTTATAAACAAGGCTACCGTGTTTTTCCTTCTAAAACTATCAGGCCTACTTATCGCAAGAGACCTGATCACCATCTTGGTGAGGTTAGTCAGAGGCAGGCAGGAGGGCACAGATCAAAATGCTTCTCAACTCTTCCCTTTTTAATATAAAGGAACAGAATTCAGGGAACTTGGGTACTGCGGCTCCTCCTCTTCAGGCCCGAGTGACTCAATTCTGGGCATGGAGACAAACATTCAAACTATGTCATTTAAACCTCCCTGTGACTAACAGTCCTGACTTCTCTCAGTTCTCAGTTGAATTCACAAGATGACAAATGCCACCTATGAGCAGGATTTCAAACTTGCTAATCAGTAGATAGCAATTCCAGCTATTTACCAGCAGGACCCAGTCATTTTTCCAAGCCCAAGCACACAGTGCCAATCCTTTCTCTATATTTTGCTCTCTATTTTTTCTTACAAAACCTCAACCAATTACAGATAGATTAGGAGAAACGTCTTAATATTGATTGACAGGTTGGTTGGATTGAGCATCTCCTAACAGATTAGTAAACACAGCTCTGGGTGTGTCTGGGGGGATTGTTTCTTGACAGAATTAACTTGGGGGAAAACGCTGTTCTGCATGTGAGTGGTACCATCCTCTTGGGACCTCTGATGGAATTTTTTTAAGGCCCTTTAATACAGCATCATCTCTTGCTTTCTGAATGCCATGATGTTAGCTGCTCTCTTCCAGGATAGAGGAAGACCTCTGAAGTCATTAGTTCAAATCAAATTTTCCTCCTTTACATTGTTTCTTCACATTTTCACAGTAATGAAAAAGTCATCAACATGCTATGGCTGTCCAAGATTCATGCATATTTTTCTCAAAACTGTACACTTCAAAATTGTGTATTTCAGTAGTAAATGATTTTTGAATATCCCCAATGCTGGGAAATAATGATAAATGCTTGACATATCATATATGACAGCCTGCTACAATCATTACCTTTTATACTTGTATATTCTAACATCAAGATTGTTGCAATTCCATCAATCAAGATACTACAGCTTGAGGATCAGAAGTTCAAGATGAGCATGGGCTATATGACAAGAACCTATCTCAAGGGAAAAAGAAAAAACAAACTCAGGCTGAAACTAAAACTTGTAGATTATTTGATTTGTTAGTAGTACTTTATTTAAATATCCTAGAGTTGCGAGATCATTAAATAATAGGATTTTCACGGGGCGGTAGTGGCACATGTCTTTAATCCCAGCACTCGGGAAGCAGAGGCAGGTGGATCTCTGTGAGTTCCAGGTGAGTCTGGTCTACAAAGTAAGTTCCAGGACAGCTAGGGCTACACAGAGAAACCCTGTCTCAAAAAACAAACAAAAATAATAATAAAACAGATTTTAAAAATAGGATTTTTATCTTTAGCACAGGATTAAAGTTATTCAAGTAATTTCTTTCGACAATGAACCACTGTACTTATTATTATTATTATTATTATTATTATTATTATTATTATTATTTACAAAAGTTTACTACAATGTACAACAGGCTCCAGGGTAACACTTCATTCTAGCTGTAGGTGGCAAAGATGTTATGGCAGGGAATCCAGATGTTTAAATAGGAATGGAAGAGGGCCACTGTCATCTCAGATATGAGGAACAGCTTACTTTTTTGCCAGATTTCTTAATTCCACCTGTGGCCAGGGGCCCCTTCCCCGCGGCCTTGGCTTTTAGCTCCTGAGTTTCTTCTGCTCCTCTTTTTCTTTCTGCTTGAAAGCCTCGTCTTCCTCGTCCATTTCCTCGGCCTGCTTCTTGGGCTGTTTCAGGGGCTTCCTCTTGCCACCTTTACAGCCTGACATGGCACCTACAGACAGCCCCTTCACCAGACCCTCTATTCAAGCAAATTTTTTTAAAAATTCAGTTTGAGAAGAACCTGGAGGTTAAAATAGTTGAGAAGAAATGTCACTTCTTGCCAGTGGCATGTGAGCCATGGTAGACGAGCCAGAGAAAAACTGTTAAGGTGTCTGCACATTATGAGGTCTCTTATTTATTGAGTTTGACTGTCAGTTCTACAGAATGCTTTCTAAGGATGAGCATTTATTCTTCACACATTGTTTACCAGGAGGTTTGCCTTTGCTGCCTGTGTTCTGTTTCGATTTGACAGCATTCAGGAGATAACTGTAAAGAGCTTCCTATGTCCTGACTTCTTTGCACGTTTATTTTCAGTGGTGTCTTCCTCAGATCTGAAGGAGACCATGAATTCTGTTCAAGGCAGCTCTGAGCCACTGAAGAGAAGCCAGGAGCCAAGCTCACTCTGCCGAGCTGAAGAAAAATTTGGGCCAGGAGTCATCATTGATCACATCCCAGCCATCATGTCCGAGGAACAGTGACAGAATTGGGTCCTTTTACGGTCATGTGACAGATAAATGTGGAGATGGCTAGTAGCAGACCACGGGTTTGGTGGTAACACCAGGGGCGGATACAGTGCATTGGCAGCCTTGACATGAGCATAATGGCTCATCCACAGAAATCCAGGTCTCCCCAGATGATCTGGGTAACTATGATGTAAACATTGGGCCATGGATATTTTCAGATTTAATGTTTTCATAAATGAACTTTTATGAGAGTAAGAAAAAACCCACAAGTCTTTCACCCATAACTTATGATATTATCACATCTTCAGTTTGATTCATTCTTTATCTAGTTAAAGGTGTTTTGTGAATCACTTCCAGAAGTTTTGTGATGTGATCCTCCCCTCTAAAAATGAAGGATTTTGTTTCTGAGATAGAATATCTAAAAAAAAGAATGCTAAAAATGTATGAGGAAAGCAAAATTATAAATCTAAATAGGATTTCAATATTGCAGCTCTTTAAATATTCATTCTACCTGAGCATAAATAATTTGGTTTCAGAAAGCTTCAACTCCATGAAGGTGGAAATGGGCTTGAGACAGGGTTTTGCTTTGTACCCCAGACTGGTCTCAAACTCACAATAATTCTTCTGCCTCTGCCTTCCAAGTCCTGGAACTACAGGTGTGTGTCACTATGTCCTGTTGCTTTATTGTTTTAACCATTACATTTAAAGCAGACACACAGAGTACCACGAATCTACCAGAAAAGTACATAAAACTTTCTACAATTTACACAGTAATGTCTGAGTGTTGTGCTGAGATGTTTATAGATGAGAAATACCCCTTCCTTCCAAGCACTGGGCACAATACTGACTCAAAATGCATAATTCACACATCATAAAGCATATCACTTTAAAAATTATAATACAATGGTTTTAAAAATACTTTTTAAAACTATTTTTAGATTGATTTTCTGTGTATGAGTGTGCTGCCTGTATATGAAGGTCAAAAGAGGGCATTAGATCCCATGGGACTGGAGTTAAAGATGGTTGTGAATTATTGGGAACTGAACCTGAGTATTCTGCAAGAGCAACAAGTGCTCCTAACCACTGAGCCATCTCTTTACTCTCTCAGAGTATGTTAGTCAGCACAATAATCTAGTATCCAAACATTTCCATCCCCCCCAAAAGAAACATTAGTAATTAGTCTGCATTACTGCCTTACCTAGCCGGTGACCACCACTATTCCCTTCCTTCCTTCCTTCCTTCCTTCCTTCCTTCCTTCCTTCTTCCTTTCTTCCTTCCTTCCTTCCTTCCTTCCTTCCTTCCTTCCACCCTTCCTTTCCTTCCTTCCATCCTTCCTTCCATTCTTCCTTCCATTCTTCCTTTCCTTCCTTCCATCCTTCCTTCCTTCCTTTCCTTTCTTCCTTCCTTCCTCCCTCCCTCCCTCCCTCCCTCCCTCCCTCCCTCCCTTCCTTCCTTCCTTCCTTCTTCCCTTCCTTCTTTCCCATCTCCATTTTTTTTCTTTCCAGAGCTAGGGATCAAACATAGGGTGCTGATTTATGGATTTTTCCTTTAAGTGATGCATTTTATATAAGTGATACTATGTAATAAGCAGCACTTTGCATGTGATTTATTTCACATAATGTGGGAGGGTTAATCTCATTCACAGCTTGACTGCAGGGAGACACAGCTCTGGTTATGTCTGTGAGGGTTAGGCTTCCAGAGAGGCTTAACTGAGGAAGGGACAAGGACAGGGACACTGTCACCCCTAACAGTATTCCCCTAGTTTGTTATGACTGTGACTTAGGGAAAACCAGGATTCATGTGTTTGATGTAGACCAGTTTTAGGATTAGGCAGTTTATGAAGCAGGGCTGGACTGTGAACTGAATAGACTGTTTAGACAGGAGGCTTGGAGATAGAGAGGTGCTCAGGTCAGACATGTCAAGAGCATGGGTTCAAAGAGATGAGGACAAAATAAGACATGCCCAAGTGTGGGGACCAGCACCTCCAGAAAGGGGAGCTATGGATTGTCTTAGCAGTGGCCATACATAGTCTACCATTTTGGTGACTCTCAAGTTACATCTCAAAAAGCAGCTAAGAAACTTCCTTTTCTTTCTTTTGACAAATGAGGTGGCTCTAGGGATGCCTTGGATGGAAATACAATCTGATAAAACCAGAAGCCACTCAGGCTGTACAAGGGGCTTAGCATGTATCTTTTCCCTGTAAATGGAGTTTCTCTGATGAGTTTCCTGGAAAACTTCAGGTTATAGCTAAAGAGGAGAGAAGGCTTTAAGCACTTGTTAATGCTGGAATTCTTGTTCTTTGCTGATGAGAGGCTACAACTGGATCTGGGGGTCAGGGGACTCCTTTCCCTTCTCCTGTCCCCATAAAATTCTCCTTTCTATCTTGGTCTACCATGAATATGGATAGGGCCATCTCATAAGCTAGGGTCCTGGACTGAACAAGAAAGAAAACTGGAGAAAGCAAGATGAGCACCAAACATGAATACTTTGTGGTTCGACCCTGCAGATTCAGTGTGACCAGCCTCATTATACTTCCCTGCCTTCTCCACCACGATGGCCTGGACTGGATGCTTTCAAATCCAAAGCCAAAACCAGCTCTTCCTTCCTGAATAAGAAATGAGAAAAGTCGCCGGGCGTTGGTGGCACACGCCTTTAATCCCAGCACTCGGGAGGCAGAGGCAGGCGGATCTCTGTGAGTTCGAGGCCAGCCTGGGCTACCAAGTGAGCTCCAGGAAAGGCGCAAAGCTACACAGAGAAATCCTGTCTCGAAAAATCAAAAAAAAAAAAAAAAAAGAAATGACAAAAGTAATGAACATGGTATGTTTTTAAGGTTCACTCATGTTTTCAAGGTTCATTACGTTTTCAAGGTTCATTCATGTAGCATGTGTTAGTACCTTGTTCCAGTTACGACTTACTTAATATCCCATCATGTGCCTACGTCACGCTTTGTTTATCTCCTCTTTGGTGGATGGATAGTTTGGCTGTTTCTACTTTATGGTTATTATGAATAATGTGGCTGTGAACGTGGATAGACAAGCTGTAATATGGATACATATGTTTTCATTTCTCTGGGAACAGAATGTCTGGATTGTATGGGCAACTCTCTGAGTAATTGCTCTGGTTTGAATATGTTCCCCTAGGCTTCATGTGCTGGGAGATTGGACCTCAGAGTGATGACGTCCAGAGGGGTGGGGCCGGCTGAGAATTACTAGTGGCCGATTACTGCCATCCTCATCATCTTAACCTGGCTTCCCCTGTTGCCATGGGATGACTTCCACCCCTGTGTACAGCTGCCATTGTGATGCCATCTGTCATAGGAAAAGCCTTCATCATAGCTGTGCAGATGCTGGTTCTGTGCCTTTGACCCTCTACAACTGTGACTCAAGTAAACTTTCTTTTTCGTGTGTGTGTGTGTGTGTGTGTGTGTGTGTGTGTGTGTGTGTGTATGTGCGTGTGAGGAGAGATGCTCAGTGTTGGGGGTTGAGTTGGGACAGGGACTCCTCAGCAGCTGAGAACCTCCCTCTTCCTCACACATTCTTCCTGGGGTGGGTGGTTCAGGGCTTCTTACTCCTTGGAGGCCAAGTAGACCATGAGGTCCACCACACTGTTGCTGTAGCCATATTCATAGTCACACCAGGAAATGAGCCCTGTGACGTTGTCATTAGACCAATGCCAGCTCCAGAACCAAAGGTGGGAGAGTGGGCATCACTATTAAAGTCCTAGGAGACCACCTGGTCCTCAGTGGAGCCCAGGATGCCCTTTAGTGGGCCCTCGGATGCCTGCTTCACCACCTTTTAATATGATCTTACTTGGCAGCTTTCTCCATGTGGCATGTTAGATCTTCAACAGACACACTGTGGGTAGCAACTAGGGAAGGCCATGGCAGGGACCTTCCCATAGAGCTCTGGGATGACCTTGGCAGTACCAGTGGATGCAGGGATGATGTTCTGGGCAGCCCCATGGCCATCACACCACAGCTAAATTGATTATGAGATATGTGTGTGTGTGTGTGTGTGTGTGTGTGTGTGTGTATACCCAAACTTAGATATTTGGTTATAATAGTAGAAAATGAATTAATATAGTTACCTTTTGTAGGACTGTCAAAATGCATACAAAATTTTATCTCAAAAGTAATGCACCATATGGATTCTAGAAGCTTTCAGTTCTGCTTTTGTCATGTTTTTGTGCAGTGCTGGATTCTAGAGCTTAAGGTCTTGACTATTATGGGCAGGCACTATACTTTTGAACACCTTCCCCCCAACCATCCCTATATCTGCCAGTGATTACTATCCCACCCCTTTACATCTCCCTCTCTAGATCAGATTAGACTCTGATTCAAGATCCTTGATCTTCCAAGGGCTGGATTTATTTGCTTACACTGCCACACTCTGCCTAGCTTGGTTTTTGTAACCATCTTGGTGAGTGTGAAGTATGTCTTATTGGGGTTCTGATTTGCATTCCTGAATACCAGTGATACTGAGAATCTTGAGTGTTTTATTGGCTGGGTTTTGGCCTGGTGATAGTGGTGGTGGTGGTGGTGGTGGTGGTGGTGGTGGTGGTACACGCCTTTAATCCCTGCACTTGGGAGGCAGAGGCAAGTGGATCTCTGAGTTCAAGGCCAGCCTGGTCTACAGAGTGAGATCCAGGACAGCCAGGGCTACACAGAGAAATCCTGTCTCTGAAAAAAAAGAAAAAAAGAAAGAAAAAGACTGGATTTCAAAAATTTACTGTTGTCTTACATAACTTCTATATGCAGTATATTCTGGATACAAGTCCTTTATTAGATATATGACTTGTAAGTAAATACATTTTCCTACTCTTTATTATTTCTTTATGACATGCCGTGAATCACAGTGCTTCAATTTTTGATGAGACCCAAAATATCTATAGTTTTCTCTTGTTGTTAATGCTTTTAGCATCAGACCTAGAAAACTATTATTTAACTCATAGATATGAGGAATTAGGCCAAACATTTTTTCTAAAGATTTTTATAATCTTAGTTCTTGTCTTTGGTGTAACAAGTCTTTCTCTGTACCAACAGACAGCTCCCAAATAATGACATGGAGACTTCTTATTAATTATGAATGTTCAACCTTAGCTTAGGCTTGTTCTTAAATAGTTCTTATAACTTAAATTAAACCATTTATATTAATCTACATTCTGCTATGTGGCTTAGTTACTTAATCTCCCTGCAGCTGATCCTGCTTCCTTCCAGTCTGGCTGGTGACTCCTATGAGCCTAAATTCATCCCTCTGACCTCCTCTCTCTCTCTGCCAGAAATCCTGCCTATCCTCTCCTGCCTAGTTATTGGCCATTCAGCTTTTTATTACATCAAATCACAGTAATACATCTTCACATAATGGACAAATATCCCACAACATTTCCCTTTATTTGTCTAAATAAAAAAAGAAAGGTTTTAACTCTAACACAGTAAAACTATATACGCTAAGAACAATTATCAATTAAGAAATACATTCATAATATCCAATCCATTAGTATTTAGCAAATTCACAGAAAATACTCCATTATCTATCCTCTCTTTGTGAGTCCAAAGTTTTGTAACTAATTTTCTTTCTATCATAACTGAGGAAAACTGTAACTATAACTATCTAGTCTTCAACCCCATCAGAGACCTGAGAGGGATATAATACTACCCAAGTAAACAGGAAGTATAGAGCAAACAACTTCAAAAACTAATGAAATGACAAAGACAGCTGGCTGCCTGGACAGCCATCCAAGGTTCCTCTGCAACATTGGGGCATCCATCATCGGCTGAAAGGCTTATAACATCTGACTTTTCTGTGAAGGAAGAATTTTGAAGGACTGTCCTACCTTGTCTTAGCAAAGTTTGGCAGCTGCCTTTTTTTGTGTCCTGTTTGTCCAATTTGTACAGCATACTGTCAGCAGGTGAGGCAAGGGCAGTTTCTTGCCCAAATGGCTAGCTTTGTCACATTGAAAGCAAACTCTAACTGGAGGTTCTTTGATGTCTATCATCCTTTTTTTGAAATAAATTGTTGCTGCTAGGAGCAGATGTGTCTCACTGTCATGAAAAGTCTTAGGTTATTAAAAAATCTTAAATGCCATATCCTGTAGGTCTCTGAAGTGTTTAAAGATCATCTATCTAAAATATATCTCCATTTGACCTTGGAAACATACCTAACACGGTCACAAATTTGATTGTTATAGATGACTAAATACTAACCTGCATTTCTTATTATCCTAAATAGTTTGTAATTATAAATTTGAAGGACTAGATATTTACAGTACATTGTTAAATCAGTTGCATTGGTACAATACCTTAAACAAGAGTAGAAAAATACAGTATAACAAAAATAACCTTACAATTGTATCAATATACAAAAAATACCTTAAATAAGAGTAGAAACATACATACAGTATGTTCTAACAAAAATAACTCAAAATTGTATTGATATACAAAAATCCATACCAATGTGAAATATTTGAGATGAGCAATTGCCTTTTTAGTTTAAAAGTAGATTCAATAATCTACCCTTTCCCCTATAATTTCTATACTATATCCCTGCCTTTTTACCTTCAAAAAGAAATCCCTGAATCGAATCTCCTTTGCTCAGCTTTCTCCCTGACCATGACCACCAAAAACTTGCAACCAACCCCCCCAAATGATAACAAACATCCATAATCCATTAAATGACCAAAAACCACCCCCACCCCACCTCTTGGGAATGTGGGCACCATGTTCTCTACTTCCTCTTGTCTAGGGGCAATGGCATCTCTAGGGGAGCCTGAAAAAATTGAGATAATAGTCAAGTCTTGGGAGAGCTAGCTGTATTATTTTCTGTTTAGTCTCTGTGTGATGGGAAATGTGCAGAGACTATCTGAAGTCCTGGCTGCAGTAGTGCATGAGGTTGGACCATGTCAACTAGCAGCTTTGAAATTGTTCTCAATGCAGAATTTTGAGGAAACTGCAACAGAAGCATTTTAAGAGGCCGGATCACCTCAGCTACTTGTCTTTATTAGTGTCTGGTCCTTTTGTTCTGAAAACACACAAACTTTTAAAGGTAGCAAACACATCTGCATTAACACACGTAGGGAATGTGCTGTGTGCACAAGTCAGCTAAAGATGGCCTTCTGTTTTTTGTTTGAGAAGGTAAAAGTCATCTGTCAACTTTATAAGCCTATATAACCAAAACCTTATCCACGTCATATGAAAGAATGTTATGTAGTAATATAGTCATGAGGACTCTGTAGCCAACAAGATTTATCATGACTCATCCAGTCTCAGAGCTGTCCCCATGTAGAGGGATCAGCATATACAACACTTGTCTTGTAGTCTTTCCTGTAGCCAAGATCCTCAGGTCTCCCCTGATCAAATCTGATCTTTATTAATTTTGAAGAAGTCCATAGCTTTTTGTTTCCCATGGAAACAAAGGTATAACCTCTCCCCCAAAGCAACACATTTCCTGACTTTTATTCTGAAGTTAGGGCATCTTTAAAATGTATAGGCTAGTTTAATTCAGCTGTTTCCCCCACAATCCAATATCTCTCAGAAGCTCTTTTTTTTTTGTTCATTAGCATTAAAAAAAATTCAAAGTCAACAAAGCATCATACAGGATCCAGACACCCTGTGTATTTCCCATCCTTATGTGACTTACTGTTTTTATATTACTTTACTCTCTCTTTAAAGACTTTATTATTTTTAACCATTTTTATGACTATCTATAATAGCCTTTTTCTTTTCTTTCTTCAGCACTTACACACCTTTTGAAGCATTTGTACCTATTTAGAGGTTTTCTGTGTCTGGACCTGGCTTTCTGTTCATCTGCAACTTTCTCTGACCATGTGAGCCAAACTTTAAACTGCTAGACTACTGCTACATGGCTCTGGTGACTGGTTCTGACCCCCTCAATTCAGTGAGAGCCTAGCCTCATACCAGTGGGTACCAGCTGCATTTACTTGCCCCAGTTCTGGGAATTTGTTGTGTCCACATACTGCAGGCGTTTTTACCCAGTGTTGGCTGCTCAAGTGCTCAGCTGCACAGCACAGCCTCTTAAAAGAGCCATATTTCTTTCTTTTTCTTTCTTTCTTTCTTTCTTTCTTTCTTTCT
>CABHPH010150338.1:12463-23401 GCA_902168325.1 Peromyscus nudipes
TGTGTGTGTGTGTGTGTGTGTGTGTGTGTGTGTGTGTGTGTGTGTGTATGTGTGTGTGTGTGTGTGTGTGTGTGTGATTGAACCCATGGCCACCTTCCATAGAAAACACATAGAAAAACAAAAAAATCATGCTCATTGGAATATGCAGAAACTGAGGGAAGGGTGACTTCTAACCATTTTTTCCATTCATTTTTATCACTCCTTTATCCCTTTGATTCTTTTATGTTGAAGGCAGTAAGATGACCAGCATTTAAGTCATTGAGAGTTGACAGAGAAACATACCCACTACCTATCCCAATGGGTAGTGATGGGAAGTTAATGTATCTCACATTTATTTCCTACCTTTGTTCTCAACCATTTCCCCTTTTCACTAAAGCCTCCAAACTAATCTTGCTTCCTTCTACTTTTAAATTCCTAGCAGTAACTACTAGGAAAGCAATTCTGTCTCATGTTCAACTAAAGAAGAGAGCCTGGCTTACATGGGAGAAGTTCTACTTAACAGTGATAATTCATTCATTTATTGACTGGTAATGGCTACATGTGAGAATGTGGCCCTCTTGTTTTAAGTATGGTGATAGCACCTTCAGTTTAGAGTCAGGAAGGAGAAACTCTAAAGGAAGAGGAGCATGATGGTTTATTTTGTGTTTCAACCTGATTGTAGTAGAGGATCCCCAGGGAGCTGGCAGTGAGCATCATTTAGGGAAATGTCCGTCAGTTTCCTACACCTGCCATTTGAGTCAGTGGAATGAATAAAGAAGATGCAGCCTCATCTGATTTGGGTGGGGTACCATCCAATAAATTCAGGAACAAATAATACAAATGTGGAGGAAAGGTGAAGTCTACCTCTTTCCCTTCTGTGAGTGGTCATCTTTGGCTGACCTTGAAGATTAGCAATCTATACTCTCAAATTTGGAATCAGGACCTTATTCTAGTGGCCTCCTAGGTTCTCAGGCATGTGGTATCAGGGATTTTTACTATCACCTTTAATAATTGTAAGGCCTTCAGATTTTGACGCAGATATTCTATCAACTTCTTGGTTCTTTATTTGCATGGGAATGCTCAGCTTCCATAATTCTGTGAGCTTTTTTGCCCAAATAAATCCTTTCTTGCATGTACATGTATGTACTATATGTATGTATGTATGTATGTATGTATCATCTGTCTATCTATCTATCTATCTATCTATCTATCTATCTATCTATCTATCTATCTATCTACCTATCATCTATCTATATTTCATGTATATATGTATTATGTATGTATTATGTATGTGTCTGTCTGTCTACATACCTATCTATCATCTATCTCATAATCTCTGTGAATTTCTCTCTCTTTTTGTTTTGTCTTTATGGAAAGCCTGAAGTAAGACACGAAGGCAATTTCCTGATATCATGCACCTGTGTTATAAACGCTTACCTTAGACCACAGACATATGTAGTTCATATTCAGAATGACTAACCAGAGCAAAAACACAGGAGTCACAAATAAGAGTCATGTATTGGACTACGACCTAAATGGTTGGCAGATACAGGCTTCACCATCCTTTGGCTGTTTTCCTTAACTCACTAAGATGGTATACAATTTATTCTTAAAAACAGGCCCTAAGGACCAAGTAGTAACTCTTGAGAAGTGGATATAGATGGAAACAGACTAAAACAGAAATCAGAACAGAACGAAGTGCGTTCAAAGCTGGAGGGAAGCTGTATTGTTTTTAAGAAACACTAAGAACTCTAGGAGTCATTTCAGAAGTTGGGTTGTTGGGCCAGTCAGGTGCTTGTTCCTCTTTAGCTTACTGTCTTAGATGTTTACATTGACACAACAAAACAATAGTCTAGTGGCTTAATGGCAACAGAAGTTTCTGTCTTGTAATTCTGGAGGCTAAGTAATTCAAGATGAAGGTACTGAAATATTTGGTGCACAGTTTATAAATAGCACCTTCTAGCTATAGCTTCAGATATTGTAAGGGGTATGGGTATTCTTCAAGACATCTTTTATAAAGTCACTAACCTCTCAAGGGCCATAATTCCTCCCCTTCCCAAAGGCATCACTAACTCTGAAAGGTATCACTTGGGTGATAGGATTTTAACATATGAATTTAGGGAGTGGGGCACAAACATTCAGACTATACGAAATGTATACAAAATGGTTCTATTAAAGCCAAGAAGTCCCCAAAAGAAAGATCCTAATCTGTGTGGAGACAACTCTATGGAAAGTATGGATTTCCACAAATAATGTAGAAGTATAACACAGGTGGAGAAAGGTAATGCTGTTTAAGAAGCACATTCAGCTAGCGCTAGTATGACCTGCTTGGACGTTTCTTGAGCACAAATTGTAGCAGGAAGCCTGCCTCCCAGGTGCAGTAGACACCACAGAGAGCATCTTATCCCAGAAGGTGCTGTGCATGAAAAAAGACTTGTACCATACATACACAGTAGTCTCCATGTCAGCAATGTAGATGCTATCAACTCACATGCTTTTCTATTAATCCCTTCTGAGTCAAGCATCCCTAAGCCCTTGAAGAAAAAATAAAAATAAAAATAAATTCCAGGAGATGAAAATGGAATGGCAGGCTCTAGAGGAAAGAGAAATAATTAATTTGAGAAGAAAACTTTATTTTTTTTTCCCTCAGAAGATTTGAAAGCATCTCATCATGCAACTCAGGATACAAGGTAGAAAAGATAGAGGTAATATTGAGAAAACATCCTTGAACAGTGAAATGAACATTGTCATACCATTCAAGACATCTAAAAGTAAGTCACAAATGTTAATCAGTCACAATTCAACTCTACAATATTCCTACACTGTATTGTTATGGTTATCCTTGTCTAGAGGAAAAATAACAAATGCAGAGAAAGAAAAGTATCAGCTCAAGGTTGGACATACACATTAATTTTTGTACTCTCTAGTGTAGATAAAACTTAACATGTGGGATTATAAAAGGAAGTGTTAAAAGATAGTGGTGGCGCACGCCTTTAATCCCAGCACTCGGAAGGCAGAGGCAGGCGGATCTCTGTGAGTTCAAGGCCAGCCTGGTCTACCAAGTGAGTTCCAGGAGAGGCGCAAAGCTACACAGAGAAACCCTGAAACGAAAAACCAAAAAAAAAAAAAGATATGGAAACACAAAAATAACATCAAGATTTTTTATAGGAGCATTATGATGTATGCTATAATATTTTTTTGAAACAGTAAAATCAATAATAAAAGGAATGATTATTGAGATGAAGACAGGTCAGAATTTTTACTTATGTGACAACTTTTGGAAAAAAAGAAAAAGGCATTCGCTTGGTAACTCCCTTGAGTAAAATGTAAAAATAATGTGAAATATCAAACATTAGAGAAAATTGAAAAGACTATTTATGGTGCTACCTAAAAGTTCCAAGTCACGTGTTATGCAGTGTGGCTGGCGCCAGTGATGCCACAGAATTCATGGGAGATATGCTATTAACCCTTCATGTTTATCCCAAGCTAGTTGGAAATCAAGCGCCAATGTGTAAGGAAGGGGTTTTTGCCACGAATCCACACTATGTAAGCTTTGTCAGCTGGTCTCTGTTTTTTTCTTCGTCAATTTTACAAAGGCCTGCAGGATGCTACATACACTGTGTCTTAATGTTCTCATCTCTTCAGTTTGCTGCTTTCACTCTCTGGGCACAAAGACAACCTTGCAGTTCCAACTCCACAACTCTATAGTAACGCCATCTTGAAAGGATTCCCTTCCTCCAGTATCTTCCTGACCCACTCCCTTCCTTCCATGAAGTCCATGTTCAGTGTCCCCTTCCTGGTGACTCCTTCCTTGGGTACTCTGTAAAATTGCCTTCCTCTTATTTCCCCATGACTAATATTCTCCCTTATTTTCTCTTTCTGCATCACAGTTAGAGATGTGGCATATGACTCATCTTGTTTACTGTCTTCCTGAATGTGTAACTTACAGGAGAGCTGGTTTGTGTGTCTATTTAGTTCACTGTTACAAAGCCAGGATTCAGATGGATGCCACACACACACTCCAGGTACTCAGGATATAGTTCCTGAATGAATGCAGAGCAATGTCTTCATGATTTCACAAGTAGGAACAAAAGTTTCCAAGGTAATAAAAAGAAGATTGACCTGTACTAATATGCATCAAACATTATTTTTAAATACCACTTTATTATTTTTATGATTTCTTTTATTTTTGAGATGATAAGTACATCATTTCCCTCTTCCCTTTCTTCCCTCCAAACCCTCCCATATACTCCTTCTTGCTCTCTTTCAAATTCATATCCCACTTTTAATAAATTGTTATGAATATATATAAAATGTATATACATACAAATCTCTATATATAACCTGCTCAGTCTGCATAATGTAACTTGTACGTATGTTTTCAGAGCTGACCATTTGGTATTAGATAACCAACTGTTATACTGTTTTCTGGGTAAGACTATTTCTCCTGCTCTCAGCCTTTATTATTTAATCATGTGCAATACATCATAAACTAAGAAAATGCACACATAGCCAACTAGAGACTTTATCTGTGACTTTGTATTTTAAAACATTTCTGTATAATAAGTCCTCTAATGCCTAAACCATTGCTTTCTCACTACATAGACTTACACAGCTTGAATATCTTCTCTTGAAACAGAATAAAAGGATAATGAGTTTTCCTAGGGAAATGGTTCTGTGTCCCACATTATTTTTAACTTATCTGCAGATATCTATAAAAACCATAGACATCATAATGTACTTTGTGAAGTAAGAAATCAAATTCCAGATTATAAGCCAAATTTAAACAGATATAAAATGATAAGGGCTTAAACTTGGAGAAACAAATTAGCAATGAAACATAATTTTGTACATTGTAATAAAAAGTACACACTATTCTTTATGAACTGAAGTGAAGAAATGATTACACTCAAGCAGCCATGCTTTCTCCTGGACCATGCAAGGAGAATTATCAGCATGCTGTCTGGTGGACATGCATCCCTACTACCTATGTAATACCTAACCAACTACCTAACCAACTCAAACAAAAACTCTACTTTTTCCCCATGGAATGGTTACCATTTCCTTAAAAGGACATAAAAACAGAGGAAAATCCTATTTCCCACCACGATCCTCTGCTATTTCTTATTCCCAATGCATGTCTGGAATCTGAGTTGTAGGTAGCTGTAACACGAATTGCTAAACAGTCTTATAAAAAAACAACAACAAAAACAAAACAAAATAAAACAAAAAACCCTGGAGCCAGATATTGGGGTGAAAACTGAGAGATCAGAGGAATAGAACAAGCCAAGCCACAAGTTCTTACTGCTAGGAAATCTTCAGCTCAAGAGAGCTATTTCCTGTATACTCACACCTATATACCTTTCTGTGCCCTGCCATCTTAATTTCCTCTCTCTGCCCAGCTATATCACTTTCCTCTTTCCTCCCAGCTCTATCACTTCCTGTCTGTCTGTACAGACCTCCAGACCTCTATGGTTAACTAGCACTGGGATTAAAGTCGTGTACTACCACTCCTGGCTTTGTTCCCAGTGTGGCCTTGAACTCACAGAGATCTGGATGAATCTCTGCCTCCTGAATACTAGGATTAAAGACGTGTGCTATCACTGCCTGACCTCTATGTTTAATATAGTAGCTGACTTTTTCTTCTGATCTCCAGGCAAGCTTTATTTGTTAGAGCACAAATAAAATATCACTACAGGTAGTTAAACTGACTGGCTCTTTATGTCAGTCTTAATCTTCATGCCATCTACCCATCTTTAAAGTTATAGAAAATTAAGACTCAGAGATATAATCCTGCCCTGTGTATGTTAAAATCTAAATCTAGTTAGAAGACTAATTACTAGTATTTTCTCATTGAATAGATCAAGGATTGATTGCTACAATTTCCCAAGTGATACTTGCATAACCTCCAGGGACTGTGTTCTGAACTCAAGCCCAGGTGCTTCAAGGTCCTCATGCTCACTGCACCCAGCCATACAGCCTCCTGCTCCTCCAGTCTAATGCCTAGAAGGCTCTTTCTCTGAATAATCCCCCACGTACACTTTTCATTCCCTTTAAGTCTGTCTTTAAATGCCCCTACTCAGCAAAGATTATGTTGAACAGACCCCTCCACAACCTTATCACATAATTTTGTTTCATCTTTTTTTTCTCTTTTTTAAAATCAAAAGATTAATTTTATTTATGTATATTTGTCGGTATGTGTATAGGTCTGCGTGTATGTGGGTGCTCTTGGAGGCCAGAAGAGAGCCATCAATTCCTAGTAGCTGGAGTTACAGGCAGTAGTGAATTGCCCTACATGGGTGTTGGGAACCAAACTCTGGTCTTCTATGAGAGCAACAAACTCTCTTAATCACTCAGCCATCTTTCTAGACACTTTTAATTTTCTTAAAGTACTTGTTACCTGCTAGCATTTCCTGATTACGTATGACACTTCTTGACTATTGTCTACACAGGTTAAAACCGATGTGCCAAGAGGATAAGGATAATTGTTTTGGTCACTGAACTATTCCAAGCCACTACTATGTGTCTCATACATAGTAAGCATGAATCAATGTTTGTTAAATGTATGAATAACATTTCATATCAATCTAACACTTCATCATATAGTATTGTTTCATGCTAATGATTATTGTTAGAATCATTCAAGCCATACTTTCTCTGTGATAAATTTCTAACTAGGATAGATATATAAAATAAAATATCAATAATTTCTAACATCTACGTAAGTCAGAAATCTTCTATGACAGCTATTAAGTGGGAGAAGGGTATTTATATATTGATATGTAAACTTAAAGCCCTATTAATAATAAATTTCAATTTTGTAAAATCTATAATGACCAGTGTTAGTCAATTATCTATTTTTTTTTTTTTTGGTGAGTGGAACATAACTATAGGTTAATCATGTCAATTTTTTTTTCCATTTTTTTGAGACAAGGTTTCTCTGTGTGACAGGCCTGGCTGTCCTGGAACTCTGCAGACCTGGTTGGCCTTGAACTCACAGAGATCTGCCTGCCTCTTTCTCTGGAGTGAGTGCTGGAATTAAAGGCGTGTCAAACTCTTTTAAGGTGCAATTATCATATACTCTGCATTTCATAGAAAATACTTGGAATATTGGTATCAGGAAGCAATTTTGTTATAATATATAGGCCAAAATATAAGTTCTTTTCTTAATTATGAAGCAGTATGTTCCAAAACCTTACATAGTAACATGTTCTTATTTAAATTAAGTCTATATTTTCTAAGAGGTGGAGGAATTTTTGACAAAGCAGTTGCTCTCTATGAGTTTCTAGTATCAATCTAATACTGAGCACATTTAGGGCTATAATCTGATTTTCTTAACATTAACCCGATCATCTGTTTTTTGTGATGCCCTTTACTTTGGAAACTAAGATTCCAACATGTGATATGAGCCAGGGATTCTGGCAACCAAGGCTCCTGAACATGGCTTACGTATTTGCCTACTTGAGTGCAGAGCTGAAGGGAGGCAAATAGGAAGAGCAGCAGGGTGCCCCTTCTGCTGTGTTGGTGCAGACAATTCCTGGAACATTCCTCTCATAGTCTGAGACTTCATTTTTTTTTTGCAGGTGGCTTTTTCACTGGAACAGAAGTGGCACGTTCTATTCTGAAGATTTGTGAGTCTCCTCTCTAGGTTCATCCTAGGTGATCCAAAAACTTGCTTAATATTGTATATTCAATTTGCTAGAGGGGGTTGTTTCTTGGCATTTTGACTCTGATCACTACAAAATCTCAGGACTCATCTTCAGTCAATGATGCAATGCATTAAGTTAGGTGGAGATGCTCTGGTCTCCAAGAAAGAACACCATTATATCATAGTCACTGTATGTTTCAAATAGTGACACTGGGCGCTAACTGCTTCCTCAGCTTAATTGATACTACAGTCAAATACCTCCAGGAGCTCCTGCCTTATTGCTATATCATATAGCCTACAGACTGAAAACTGTTAATTAGGAGGTTATCTTTATGACTTTGGAAATGCATATACTGATAGAAGAATTTAAAGAAAAACAGGGAAGAGAAATGTGGTTGTTACAATTAGATAATACTGTTATCTTTACATGTTTTGAGATAGTCATTCTAGAGATGAATAGAGCAGCCTTGTACTGTGGGTATTAGCAATTCATAGAGCAGGCATCGGTGGGGGAACATGTGTTCTTTAGAGACTGTTGCATAATAAGCTTCCAGACTTAATTTTAATCTAATTCAATAAAACACATCCTACTCAGACACAAGATGACAAGACAATAGTTAGAGGGCACTGGAAATTTGTCTTGGCTGTGGAGCCTGCCGCCTCAAAGCTAAAGATAATGAAAAATTTAAAGATGAATTGTCCTTGACACATCACTCTTATTTCTGAACTTGAGATAATGAAATTTTAAACTAATGTTTACTCCTAAAGTATTACCTACTGCCTCCAAGAATTTTGCTTGATGTAATCCAATATTTATTAGAGGACAATGATTTAGGGTGTACTAATATGTTTTTTCCCTATATTTCCTGTTTAAAGACAGGTATCCTGAGAGCTACAACATTTCAAGAATGTGTATTTTAAAAGAGTAACATACTTTTATATTTTATCAGTGAATTGTACTACTGTTGAGAATGTTAAGATAATGGAATTTTATTCAGCCCTAAAAACATCTACAGCATGTAAATTGACAAGGAACTCTACCAATGATATAACTGAGGAAAAGCCAGAATATAAAGGCATATACAAGCTCTGAACCCATTTTTTTGTAGCTATATTCTACCTATATACAAATCCAATTCACACTAACATCCATACTAAGTTAGAACTGTCATTAAAATACACTGTAATGTTGATGGTTTGATTACAGATACAGTGTGTCATATTCCCCTAATTTTAATTCAAAGAACATATATTTTCCAATAAAAAATAACTAGTTGAAAGTAAAGGAAGTGTCCCAGGGCTTTAAGTTCTGAAGTCTCAAGTGGAAGGAAGGGGCAGTCTAGGCAGCCATGGGAAGCACTTCTAATGAAGCATGCGCATCAGCAGCACATTAGCAAGCCCAGCATGCCATTGTGGTAATGTGCTTTCACAAAGCTCTGCCCCAGGCAATGAGCACCTGTCCAAGAAATATCAGTTTGTTAATGAAAGCTCCTTTCTGAAAACCCTGTACCTTCATCTCCCCCTAGCAGTGCTCACCCTAAAGAAGGCGCAGCTGTGCTTTATTATTACATCTTTCAGAAATTCACCTCCTTAATCCCACCTGGGGCAAGAAAATGCCTTCAGTTTTTACTGCAACAAGAGGCATAGGCATCCGTAATCCGCTATCTTTTTTTCCAAATTCCTCTGACTGCTAACCTGGACATCATCAAAGAAAGTTTTATTTTTTTTCCATGACTTTCAACTCAATCTACGTCTTGAAAAAAAAAATCTCCTTCATGTATAATCTCCTCAAAAACCTACATGGAACCTAAATACCTTTAATTCCATTTTGCTTCTGTGTCGTCAAACAAGTTCAGGAGAAAAGCATAAATGTGAGAGGTGTTTTCTGGAACTAATGCTTAATTGTGTGTCAGCCTGGCTAGTCTATGATGCTCAGGTGTTTGATTGGTTTTGATGCTCCTGTAGATGTGGTTGACTCACAACTGACTTAAAAGGGAAGTTGTGCTGTATACAACAGACGGGACTCATCAAACCAACTGAAGCTTTTATGTGTAAAAACTGAGGGCTCCTGGTGAAGAAGGAATTCTGCCTTAGGACTCTACATAGAATTCTGTCTGATTTATCACATGTAGACATGCCCCATGGATTTCGAACCAGGACTGCACTATCCAGCATTAGCTACATAGGATACAGACTTTAGCCTTGCCAGTTCCAAAATCATGCAAGTCATTTCTCATCAAGACAAACCTTTCTTCCATAGTTCTCTTCTTATTAAAAGATTAATTTTATTTACACTTATGTATGCATGTGTGATGTGATGTGTGTGTAAGTTTGAGTGAGTGAGTGAGGTGGGGAGAGATTGATTCTGTGAGGTTATGTGACAGTCAGTACAGGTCCCCACAGAGTCCAGAAAAGGGTATCATTTCCTATGGGGCTATAGTTTTAGGTGGTTGTGAGACATGAACCAGGGATGCTGGTAGGAGATCACCCCCAAAGGAAATATTCTTTCTTAACCACTGAACCATCCCACCATCCCCACCGCCTTTCAGTCTTCCTGCCTCCTCTTCTCTAGACTTGGTGTAATTAGCATGGACTCAAATCAGGGAAAAGAAGAAAAAAAAAAGATCTTGCTCTGTTTTGTTTTTGTTTATTTGTTTGTTTGTTTGAACAATTTTATCATTGATCAAGGTCCTAGGTTTCTTATCTGCAAGACACTGGCAGTCCCACTACCCAAAGAGTTGTCAGAAGTGGAGAACATAAGCTATTACCTGGGACAAGCAGGGTATTAAAGGTGCAGTGATCTAAAATAAAAAAATAAAATAAAATAAAATACGGAATCCAGCAGGAGGCAACAGGAATGTTTTCATCTTTTTCTCCTAGAATGACTTTACCTGGAACCTTCACTGCCTATCCTATGAGAGGCTCCTAAGACTTACACTCTGGGAGCCAGGAAATTAGGGAACGCAGACCTCTGTTCTGGTATACTCAACAGAGAGCTCCTTTGCTTTCTAACTCAGCCACCTAGTCTGACTTCCATGATGTCACTATGGTGCTTTTAAATCACACCTAAAGATATAATCATTCAATTATTGGATACCAACATTATTAGGAAAAGCCATAAAGATAAAAATTATGCCCACT
Source organism: Peromyscus nudipes (assembly GCA_902168325.1). NCBI lineage: Eukaryota > Metazoa > Chordata > Mammalia > Rodentia > Cricetidae > Peromyscus > Peromyscus nudipes. Next base: position 23,232 of record CABHPH010150338.1, read on the forward strand.
GCTCCTAATGAAAAAAAACTTTGAATAAATAATTTCCCAGAAGCAAAATTGACTAATAGCCTCATTCAAATAAACTCATTCTTATCATATTTTCATGTCAGAAAATGAAAAAAAATTTTTGAAATTAAGAAATAAGCTAATATTGGGGCTGAGGAGATGGCTCATCAGTT
>CABHPH010150339.1:2235-31055 GCA_902168325.1 Peromyscus nudipes
ATGGGTCAAAGAAAGGTCTAGCTTGGTGAATGAAGGAGTTTATTAGGGTTACATGGAGGGGCACGGGTGAGTCAAAGGCAGCTACATCACTAAGAAGTACCATGGGGACAACTTACAGCTACAGGCTCCAGCTGCCAGTCAGGACATGTTTACAGGCCTTCGCTGGTGAGGGTCTTCTGTAGGTGGCCACAGCTGCTCAGAATCAGAATAGCCATGGTCATACCCAACCAGGAGGAAACAGGCGAGGGGACAAATTATTCCATCCCTGGAGTCTGGCTGGGAAGCAGGGGTCAAACTGGGGTCTTAGATTTCCCAAGTGCCTGATGACACTCTTATGACCCAGAGACATAGAGGTGCCTGGAGGTCAGGAAGCTGAGTCAGACGATGACCCCAGACCCTTAGTGTCTTCATCCGAAACTAAGGCACGGGCTCTGGCTGAAATCTAAACATTCCCTCCCACCTCTGCCTTTTCGTCCATCTCCCTCCATAGGGCCCTGACTCTTGTCTGTAAAGCGGGACTATCACTCCCAACCTTGGGTCTTCTTTCCCTTGCTGGTGACAAGAAGGTGTAATAACATGACTGGAGGTGTGGAAATGCCCAGAAAGTTCTGGCCTCTGTCTACCAGGGTCAGGCGTAACATTTAGATGCCTTTGTAATCCCTTGCCAAACTGCTAGCCTGCCTGAGGCATACACTAAATAATTATTTAGACTGGGGGATCCGAGTGTGAGGTTATCAATGGCTCTAATGTCCTTCTGGGGGTGGCAGCACAGGGAGAGGTGGGGAGCATGGTCACCAGGAACACCTTGGCTCCATCTCAGCAGGCTGAGGTCTGGGAGATATATGGGACACTCATTTTCCAGAGAAGCCAATTTTGTTCTTTTTATTATTATTATTATTATTATTATTATTATTATTATATTAAACATTTACTTCTTTAAGATGGGGGAGGGGCCTATGGGGTCACAGTCTTCACCGTGTAGAAGTCACAGGCCAACCTTCTGGAATCCATTCAGGTGGTCGGCCCTGGTGGCAGGTACCCTTACTCACTGAGTCATCTCATAGGCCCCCAATTTCGTTCTTAACGTCTGGCTTTGATGTTTATCCAGATATTTTCAGGACCTTGTGAGAACTGAGCCAAATAGCCCCCTGAGCTGGTTGTAGCCATAGAGCCACTGTTGTGGAACTGGGTTCTGCCTTGCCCTCTCCCATTGCACAGAGGAGAAAACTGAGAGGAGGGGAACTCGGCCAGTGACACAGTCAAGACCAGGTGCCGCTAGTCACTACCTCCTTTTTCCTGTCGCCCACACCCTGCATCGGTCTTGTCTCTGGGTGTCTGTTTGTGTGTGTGTGTGTGTGTGTGTGTGTGTGTGTGTGTGTGTGTCTGAGTCCCCCTTTTCTTGCCCCCTTTCCATTCCCGGCTTCTCCCGGGATGATGTCTGTCCCTCCCTTTGTTCCCTAGTCAGATGGTCTCTTAGTCAACAGACCTCCGGAGCTGGGTGCAGCCACCAACCTGCGCCAGACGCGCCTCCTCGCTCGGCCCCCTCCGGGTTTCCGGAAAGCGGGCGGGTCCCCCGGCTCTGCCGTCAGCGCCCCTGCCTTCGGTCTGCACCCCCTCCCCGCTGACCTCACGGGCCGGCGTCGCGAGCGCATATAAGCCACGGCCCCTCGGAGGAGCGCGCAGTCAACGCGGGATCCTGGAGCGCTGCAAACTCTACCCCGCCAGTTTGCACTCTGCAGCTCAGCATCTCCTACTGCACAGCGGAGTCCCCACCTCGCAGGTAATGCCTCCGACCCTGGGACCCCGAACAGGTGTGTCCCCTCCACCCTCCCCATCGCCTCCTCGGGGCGCACTGGTAGGGGCACCCGGAGCGCTGGATGGAAGAGGTCCAGCAACAGGTCCACCCCGGGACAGTTGGAACCTCCCCAGAGTTCGAATGTTTACACTAACGTTAGAAGTAGAACCTTCGCTTTGGAATTAGGATGTGGGCGTCCAATGAGAGTCTTGGTTAACCTAGACAAATGAGCGCAGGGTTGCACACAGAATTCGTGCAGCGAGCAGTTTTGGCCGCGATGACTTTAACTTTTCTGGCCAGCACTACAACCTTGATGGGTACATGGGGTGGGTATCAATCGTAAACACAGCGCTGACTTCCCCAGCTTTGGATGTCGGGAACAGAGGGGTTTCCACCGCCTCCTGGTTTGGCTACCCTAGTGGACCAGGAGAGTTGCAAGAGGCTCAGATGGACCAGACATGTGGCCGGTAACCCTGTTCTTGGAGGGGTGAGGGTGTGACCCCAGAGCACCACGGTGCATTCATCCTTGTTCCCACTGTCCTTGACTCTAGACGCCACGATGCCGGGCCCGTGGCTGCTGCTGGCTCTGGCTTTGATCTTCACCCTAACTGGTATCCGCGAATCCTGCGCCTTGCCGGAGGCAGCCCTGGAGGAGGGTGCAGTGACTCCCGGTCTGGGGAACGTCCAGATGTGGCCAGAGCGTCGATCCTTGAGGAAAGACCTACAGCGGGTGCGAGGGGACCTGGGTGCAGCTTTAGGTAAATATAGGGGGAGGGGAGCTATGTGAGAGGGTTGGGGGAGCCACCTGTGATGCTCCTTCCAGACTTAAGTTCAGACGGGCTCAATAGCCACTTCCTCAACCGGGTGGAGAGGTGACCGGTCCTTGAGACCACAATAATTCTCAGTGCTAGAAATAGTCAGAAGACAGACTTTCAGTAGTCACAATTTCATATGGTCCCTATCCATGACAGTTTTAATTACTGTTTACTAAGTACTTGTATGTATCTCCTTGTCTATAAGGGCATGTTGCCATTTTGTATTGAAAACAGGTTCAGAGAACTGGAGTGGCTTATGGTCACCCAGCAGGGAAGCTGGGGCTGGAAGCCAGAGGCAGTGTCTTTGACCATCTGTGGGGCGGGGAGGGGGGGGAGGTCTATACGGCTTAGGGAGCAGACAGTGGGAGGGAGGGGCTCCTGGAAATGCGGGAGTGGGTCACAGCCTGCAGGCAAGCGTCCCTAATGAAGGGACCAGGTTCTCCACACCGGCTTTTTCTTCTCTCCAGACTCCTGGATCTCAAAGCGCCAGCATCCGGGCAAAAGGGAGGAGGAAGAAGAAATTGAAGCTGAAGAGAGGGGGGAATTGGGAGAAGGGGGAGCCTGGAGTCCCCACAAACGACAGCACCCTGGCCGCCGTGACAACCAGGACAAGTATTCATGGGTAGACATGATGGAAGACAGCGACTGGGTGCCACGGTCCAGGTTGCCACATTTCTTTCTGGATTCCTGGTCCTTAGGTATTCCCCAAGTCAAGCGGCAGCACCCCGGCCGGAGATCTTTCCCCTGGTTGGAGTCCGATGTCACCAAGAGGCAGCATCCAGGCCGGAGGTTCATAGATCCCAAGTTTCAAACAAGCTGGGAAGAAAAAGAGGGAGAGGGTGTCCCAATGCCTGAGAAACGCCAGCATCCTGGCAAGAGGGCAGTGGGTCACCCTTGTGAGCCCCAGGGGACTTGTGGCCAAACAGGCCTGCTCCAGCTCCTAGGTGACCTGAATAGGGGCCAGGAGACCCTGGAGAAGCAAAGTCCACAGTTGGAAGCCTGGGACGGGGAGCCTCTGTTGGAGGACTAAGCCCAGAGTCAGGTTTTAAATCTAGGATGACTGATTTGGTAGGTAGATGCCCTACCCCATCTCCTTCACCTTGTCCCCTTAGGTATTAAACCAGAGCCCTCTGTACATAGCGTCCACCCAATCCCCTTCCTTACCCACTTCAGTGATCCCAGTCAGGAAGTTAAAGCCCTACTTGTCCCTGCAAACAAGAGGGGCTGATCTCATTGTCATTGTCCTTGTCCCCAACAGCCCCACCCTCTCACACCCCCTCAGCACTGATGGTTCTTCCACATCTTCTAAGGGACCTCCTCAGAAAGGGTGGAATTGAAAAGTTTGGGTGTTAAAGTCCAATTTCCATCTTCTGCCCCATGTGACAAGACTGACCTGGCAATTTCAGAACCCTCTTCCCCCAAGGCTGGGGGTCCTGGACAGTCTGGGGAATGTTCAAACATGCTCTGGGTGAGGGGTGTCACATCTTGTATATACCCCTGCTCTTGTTAATCTCAACAACAATAAAATATATCCAGGTCATCTGTTGCTCTGCTCTTTTGTTTAGATGGAGGTTTTGCTTTGGGGGCTTTAGGGGATGGTACTTATCTTGGTCCCTCTTAATTGAGGAAATCGGGACCCTCTTGCCTGTCCCCAGTCTCAGAACACCATGTTACTGTGGCAAAGGGTCTTTGATTGGCCGGGTGTGATGGCTAGAGCCGATTTAGCTGGCTGCAGTGGAGCCTAAAGTCTACCGGAGTGGGGGAGGGGGAGCGCATGTTTCTGTGACTAAAGCTAGAGGACCTCTGGAGTCCCGGGAAGTAAGCTAGGAGGGGACAAATTGAAGTCACCTGACACCTTATCCATGAGCACTGTCCCAGAACACGGGCTTGGGTCATGCCTCACAGTCCTCCTAGGACTTTACATAATTACTGAGTGAAGAAATTGGCTCTTGCGCAAACTTTAACTGACGCCAACTTCTCTGTGGGTATATGTGGACATTTCCTTCAGCCTGAGACTGCCGCACACATCTTGCTCAGTAAAGGCTACTGTTAGAGGGCAGCCGCTCCACATTTGGCAACTACATTTCCCAGCCTCCTTCGTGGGTGGGGCAGGGTCACGTGGTCATTTCTGACCAATGGGCTGTTACAACGCTTCGCATCTCCTCTCGGTAGCTTGAGTAGGACGTCCTCCTGAAGTCTTCCTACCGCGGTGGCCAGAGGACATGGTAGAAGGATTTGAGGGCCTGCTTTCACTTGATGGAAGTTAGACAAATCACTACGGCAGACTTAGGTATGTAAGAAACAAACTTAATAAGTCATTGAGAGTCACTAGAGAGTGCTACCAGACTTAACCAACCGTGACAAACACAGCCTGCATTTTCCCACCACACAAAAACTCTTCCCAACTTTTGTTCCCGGTCGAAGCCTCCTAGATGAGGGCCTGACCTGAAGAAGGTATTTCTTGAACATGCCTCGCATGGAAGTTACAAGCTTCAAGTCACTTCTAGTTTAGTTTCCCGACCCGACTTTGCACCAGTGAGAAAACAAGAGAACAGAAGAGGTCAGCTTGGCATGGGAAACACGGTTCTGGGAAATGAGAAGGAAGGAGAAACTGGCTAAGCAGAGAAGCCTTCCTGGAGGAGGAGATCACTAAACCCAAGTCTCAGCAGAGAAAAAGCTCCCGAGGCAAAAGGGTAGGGCATCGACCAGCGAGGGCTGTGGCGGAGACCATGTGTTCTGGGGGAGTATGTGAGAACGGAAATGTGTGGGAGCCTCTCTCCTCTCTCCCACTCTCTTCCAGCCCTGAGGGAATAAGCGCCAGGTCTTCTGCTGTCCAACCCTTTCAGGTTCAGTCCAGTTCGCACACAGAAGCTTTGAGCCCCTGGGTCTCGAGGATGACTCAGTGGGTGGCTAGTTTTGTCAACTTGACACAAGCTAGAGTCGTCTGAGAAGAGGGAGCCTCAATTAAGAAAATGCCTCCAAAGGTGAGGCTCAAGGCAGGCAAGCCTGTAGCACATTTTCTTAATTAGTGATTGGTGGGGAAGGGTCCAGCCCATTGAGAGTGGGGCCACCCCTGGACACTGATGGTCCTGGATTCTATAAGAAAGCAGGCTGAGCAGATGATAAGGAACAAACCAGTAAGCAGCACTCCATGGCCTCTGCATCAGCTCCTGCCTCCAGGTTTCTGTTCTGTTTGAGTTTCTGCCTTGACTTCCCACAATGGACTGACTCAGGATATATAAGTCAAATAAATAAGTTGCTTTTTTTTTTTTTTTTTTTTTTGTTTTTCAAGACAGGGTTTCTCTGTGAAGCAGTTCTGGCTGTCCTGGAACTCACTCTGTAGACCAGGCTATCCTTGAACTCACAGAGATCCACCTGCCTCTGCCTCTGAGTGCTGGGATTAAAGGTGTGTGCCACCACCACCCCGGCACAAGTTGCTTTTGATCAAGGTATTTCATCATAGCAATAGTAACACTAATTAAAACATGCTCATGGGGGATTGCTGCCACAGTCCTGACTGTGTAGTTTGGGGGAAGACTGTATAAGGACTTCAGGACTTTGGGCTAGAAAAACCATGAGTGTTGAGAGCTCAGTGAGCTGTTCTTTAGGAGTTTAGAAAATAAGGATGTTGAGAGCAGCCAGGCACCTTTAATCCCAGCACTCAGGAGGCAGAGGCAGGTGGATCTCTGTGAGTTTGAGGCCAGCCTGGTCTACAGAGGGAACTCCAGGACAGTCAAGGCTACACAGAGAAACCCTGTCTCAAAACAAAAAGAATGTTGAGAACAATGAAGATGATGGAGACATGGTTTATGATGTTTCAGAGAGAAGCAAAGAGTCTATTGGGTCATTTGTGTGAGGACTATGTGGTGTCTGGTCAGCTGGGGCTGAAGAATCAGCCATGATTAACAAGAGACCAGAAACACTGAAGTGAAACTCTTGTTTTGCTGGGATGATTATACTGGTCAGCTAGAGCTGAGACGTGAGCAGTGATTAAGAGGAGACCAGCATCACTGAGGTGAAATCTTCTGGGAAATGTTTCCTGAGAGTCGGCTGTGTTCTAGAGGTGGCCTAGGCTGTACCTTGCACTGGCAGCTAGACTTGGCCATGTGTAAGAGCCTCTCAAGTGGCACTGGTTTTGAAGGCCTGTAAGGGTTGTGGAGAGGCTCAGCGCTGTGAGAAGCCGGGAGAGATCATTGGTGAAGGTGCAGCCTCAGTAGCATTTGAAGCGCCAGGATTGAAAGGGTCATGAAGAAAAGTCTAGGCTTGGCACCTTGAAGAGAGTCCAAGAGAGGCTACTCGTGAACATGCAGCCCAGTTGCAATCTAAGACCCAAGCATTTTGAAAATACCAGTACCTTGGGATGGCCACCAAGAATAGCAGCGTCAGTGGGGTGTAGCCTGCCTAAGCTTAGAAGACAAAGCTGTAAGTGTGCTGCAGAGGGCAGAGCCAGAGAAGTGACCCAAGCCCCTTGGAGGAGCCTGGAAGATCGTGAGTTGATCCCAAATACTGGCCATTGAGGTTTTGGGGTTTTTTCAATTTTGTTGAGACAGGGTTTCCTTGTGTATTCCTGACTGTCCTGGAACTTGCTCTGTAGACCAGGCTGGCCTTGAACTCAGAGATCTGCCTGCCGCTGCCTCCTGAGTGCTGGGATCAAAGGTGTGTACCACCACCACCTGGCTGACATTGAGTTATTTACATTACTGTAGTTTATTTTGCTTTGCTCAGATTGTGACTGTGCCCTGGTTCTTCCCTCTTGAAGAAAGTATTTATTTTTGATTTTACGGGAGCCCACTTTTTTTTTTTAAACTTTTAAAATAGAGATATTGGAGTCTTACAAAGACTTTAGATGTAAAAACAGAGCTGTCCCGATACGGAGTGTGTATGCAGCAGCTTTCTGGTATATAAACCCCAACTTGTAGCAAGAGTCAGCGACTGGTGACAGCCTTCTGGCCAATTTCACGGTATGTGTGATTGACTGGTTGATTCTGGTACTAGGCATTGAACTCAGGACCCTTCACATATAAGCACCTTACTTCTAAGCACTCTGCTGCTGAGCTACACCCCTGCCCAGCACAGTATTTTAAAAGTCCACTCACATTACAGCATATATCAGTACTTCCTTCTTTTTTTATATAGCTAAAGAGTATTCTCTTGTGGTGATGGGTAGTCTATCTTAAAGTGTATCTACTTTAGGGCTGAGGATGTAGCTCAGTGGTAGAGCACTTATCTGGCTTGCATGAAGCTGTGTCCAGCACTCCACAGCACTCCCACAAAAGCCATAGTGTGAAGTGGTGCATCCCTGTGGTCCCAGCCTGTGGGAGGGTGACAAAGAGACTCCCTGAAGGCAGGAATTGGGTGCCAGCCTGGGTAGCAAAGGTCCTGTAAAAAGACAAAAACAAATCACCAAACCAAATACGTGAAGACTCGTGTGTGTGTGTGTGTGTGTGTGTGTGTGTGTGTGTGTCTGTCTGTCTGCACACCCCTTTCTTTAACCCATTTTAAGTATACATTATTTTGTTTTGTTTTTTTGTTTTATTGTTGTGTTTTTTTGTTTGTTTTTTGTTTTTCTTTATTTTTTTGGTTTTTCGAGATAGGGTTTCTATGTGTTGTTTTGGTGTCTGTCCTGTATTTTACTCTGTAGACCAGGCTGGCCTCGAACTCACAGAGGTCTGCCTGGCTCTGCCTCCCAAGTGCTGGGATTAAAGGCGTGCGCCACGACTGCCCGGCTTTGTTTTTGTTTTTCAAGATAAGGTTTCTCTGTGTAGCTTTGGGGCCTGTCCTGGAACTCACTTTGTAGACCAAGCTGGCCTCGAACTCACAGAGATTCATTCACCTGCCTCTGCTTCCCGAGTGCTAGAATTAAAGGCATGTGCCACCACATCTGGCTTTATTATTGTTTTTTAAAGACAGTCTCACTAAGTTGCCCAAGAGGACCTGTGTGTGTTTTTCCTGCGTGTATGTCTGTGTACCATGTGCTTACCTGCATCCCACAGAAGTTAGAAGGGGGCATCAGGAACCAAATCTAGGTCCTCTGCAAGAGCAGCAAGGGCTCTGAACTGCTGAGCTGTCTTCTCTAGCCTTAGTAACTTTTTAAATGGCTTTTCTAAGTGGTACAGTCACTGACTTGTCAGTCATGCAACATGAATACATTAAGGTCTCTAGACCTCTCCCCTTCTCTCCACTCCCGTGGTGGCCCCCGAAGTATGGCTCCATCTGCCCTGTTGCCAGCGCTACCCACTGCCCCTTGCTGCACCTAAAAAAAAAAAAAAAAAACACGCCAAGCACCCGATTCCAAGGACAATAGTCAAATCACTCAGCAGACCTTAGTTGATCAGCACACATGCCCTGACCAACCAGAATGTCCAGATTCTGACACTTTGCACCTGGAAGGCTCAGCAGTGGGAGAGTTGAGCGCTGGCAGGCTGGGTTCCACTTCCTGTATGCTGGTTACCATGCTCCACTGCAGTCCTAATGATCTGCCTGCTCCTCCTCAGCTGTCACCTCAGCCGTCACTTTGTCAGCTGTAGCTAGAGTTTTCCTGCCGGGCCCATGGTCAGGACAAATCTCTGTCACCCGCCAGTCCCACAGCCGCTCAGACCCAACCAAGTAAACACAGAGACTTATATTGCTTACAAACTGTATGGCCATGGCAGGCTTCTTGCTAACTGTTCTTATATCTTAAATTAATCCATTTCTATAAATCTATACCTTGCCACATGGCTTGTGCTTACCGGCATCTTCACATGCTGTTTGTCATGGTGGCGGCTGGCAGTGTCTCCTCAGCCTTCCACTTCCCAGAATTCTCTCCTCCTTGTCCCGCCTATACTTTTTCCTGCCTGACCACTGGCCAATCAGTGTTTTATTTATTGACCAATAAGCAACATGTTTGACATAAAGACCATCCCACAGCAGTCAGCCCTGAGGCACTCTCCTTCCTCACAGTTATCACAGTCTATAATTACACCTGCTGAGGCTGGGTGTCCCCAGCACCAGTACTTAGACAAGGATTTGAACACAGTTTACATATATGGACATTGATCCCAGGAAGCAGTGGTCTGGAGTGGGGGACAGATACAGGGAAGGGAAGAATTCGGGCTGTATTGATGAACAGGTTGGCAGTGGGATTCCATCTTTTGGGGGACTCTTAGGAGACACAGACCACATCTTAGAGTTGTTCAGCTTGATAGGCTGAGGAGGTTGGGAATATATCTCCCAGTTTCCTCCAGTCAGAGGCTGAGGGCTTCTCTCTGGTGATGCTGGCCTGTGAAGCTGCTTCAAGAAGGCCCATAGGTAGTCAGACAGACAGACAGACACACACACACACCACCTCAGAGGGTACCAAATGGCCCTCCACTGGGCACACTGGCTTTCTCCTCTGACCTATGGTGCTAAGAAGCTACGGTGATCTGGGTGGGACCTGTGCAAGGCTCTTTCTAGCTTTCCTTTACACCCTCATGTAGTAGTTTAGATCTTGATGGTTTAAAATTCAATTGTGTGTGTGTGTGTGTGTGTGTGTGTGTGTGTGTGTGTGTGTGTGTAGGGGAGGGTGTGCATACCACTGCATGTTTGTAGAGGTCAGAGGACAATTTTCAGGAGTAGGTTCTCTCCTTCCATCATGCGGGGTCCGGGGATCAAACTCAGGTCATCAGGCTTGGCAGCAAGTGCCTTTACCTGTTGAGCCATCTCACCAGCCCCCTTAGACCTTCAGTGTCCCCGAGACTCCGTGTTAAAGGCATGGTCCCCACAGTGGTGCTGTAGAGAGATGGTAGAACCTTTATGAAATTGTGCCCAGTAGCAGGTCTTAGGTCATTGAGGGCATTACCCTCCAAGAGGATTCTGGGTCCCAGGGCCATCCTTCTCTCTCATTACTTCTTGAGCTTTGGGGTGCTCTATACCATGAGGCTGCCTCACCACAAGAGCAAAACCACCGAGGTCGAGGGATCATGGACCAGAACCTCCAAAACTAAGCTGAACAAACTTTTTCTTCTTAAAAATGTATTATTTTGGGTGCTTTGTTACCATGAAAGAATGTTGGCTGATATCTCCTTTAAAAAGACAAATATGTGGCTCAGAGTGGCGATGTCACTTATAAAAGGCACAGCCTAAGGCCAGTGGAATGGCTCGCTGAAGAAGCTTGCTATCAAGCCTGATAACCTAAGTTTGATCCCAAGACCCGCATGGTGGAAGGAGGTGGAAGTTGCCCTCTTAGCATCATGTGCACCTTGGCATGAGTGCATGAGCACACACACACACACACACACACCCCAAAAAATTTTTAAAAATCATAAAGGCACAGTCTAATTCTGTAAAACTTCAAGTACAAGAAGCACTTTAAAAATGTTTATTTTTGTATTACCTACATCTTTGCTTTGAGCTTCTGTGAGAAGCCAGCCTCTCCCATCCAGTGAAGCCACCATTTCCTCTGATAGGTTCTGTAATTAATTCTTTCTGCAAACCTTGTTTCGATTAATTATTTGCAATCATGGCACCGATTTGCTGAGAGACTCAGTTCCTGCTCCGGGCCTCTTGGGTGGCCCAAGAACACGAAGGGCTTCTTACCTGAAGGATGTCAGCAATTAGCGTCCATTTCGATTGCCGGGCACGAGCTGACTGCCCAGGAGAACATCAATTAGCTCACTGGCTAAATCGTGCTCAGAAGCACGGGTTACCAAGGGGACTGTGGTCAGTGCCAGGATTTAAGTGGTGCTTGTCTTCGGGGATCGTCTTTCCTGAATTGCGGCCACGTTCTGGGCCTGGTGATTATCGGCAGGCTGATTAGACCTCGTCCCACATGGAGAGTGACTTCCTAATCACCAGATGCTGATGAGAAGAGTGTCCAGGCACATGCAGGTACGCCCCATGTGACGTGCTGGAGGCTGGCATGGGTCCTACATTGCTGCTTTGAGCCTATGGCCCAGGAGTGGGGGGCATAGGGCATACCTGTGACTCAGCTGGGCATCCTTGGGAAGAGTTCAAGGGGCTGGGGAGGCCCCAGGGGCACGGAACCCTGGGACCATTCCTGGAAGGTTGCAGATGCTGGCCTGGGAAGAACAGTGTACCCAGTGTCAGTCACTGGGCTGAAATCAGCCATGTGCTGTGTGAACAGAGTCAACCTGGAGCTGCGGGTTCTACTGTCATCCCTTCAGATTACATAACCTACAGGACGGAGGAGGGGTGTTTCAGTGGCAGAGTACTTGCCTAACAAGTAAGAGATTCTGGATCCCATCCTTAGAATTACTAAATAAAGGGAAAAAGAAAAATAGAAAGGATTATATCAGTGCTGAAGAGAGGGCTCAGCGCTTAACAATGCTGCTCTTACAGAGGCCCCAAATAGGGTTCCTAGCTCCCATGTCAAGCTGCTCACAACTGCCTGTAACTCCAGTTCCAGCAGGGATCTGATACCCTTTTCTGACCTCTAAGTGCACTGCACTCATGTACACACACACACACACACACACACACACACACCCGACATATATAATTAAAATAAAAAATCTCAAAAGAATGATTATATCACCTAGCTATGACATTGTAGACATGATGTAGATGTGATGGTCTCACAGTGATAAATCTTTCAGTGAGGCATACCTGGAGAGAGTCTCCATACCAGTCTCGCAGGACTGCAGTTACCACATCAATGCTTACAGAGCTCTAGGCACTCCACAAAAAACTGAGGCACACTGGGCTGAGATGTAGGTCTGAGCAGTCTCCTCTCCAGGGGAGCAGCAGCTGCAGAGCTCTGGGTCTCCTGCTTTACGTGAACACAGCAATTCCAGACTTTGCCCCAGGGCCCTTGGGGTTCCTGGATGTCTTCACTTTCCTTGTTTAGTGAGAGCCCAGGTTCCTTTCTATTCAACCAAAGCAAGACAGAAGGCTGACGAAGCTGAAAGCAATCCCACCTTGTGCAAAGTCAGATATTCTAACAGTCTGTACAAATATAGCCTGTGGTGATATACTGTGTACCCTAATACAATTTGTCTGAAGATCAGAGGACAGAACAAGCCACTAGCTTAAACAGATGCCAGGCAGTGGTGGCACACACCTTTAATCCTAGCATTTGGGAGGCAGAGATCCATCTGGATCTCTGTGAGTTCAAAGCTACCCTGGACTACATGAGATTGATTCAGTCTAGGAGAGAGACAGAGCCAGGCAGTGGTGGCACTACCTTTAATCCCAATACTTGGGAGTCACATGCCTTTAATCCCAATACTTGGATCTCATGCCTTTGCTACCAGTATTTGGGAAGCACACAAGCCATTAATCCCAACACTAGGAAGTAAGTGATATGGCTGGGTGGAGAAAGGTATATAAAGTGTGAGGATACAGGAATTAGAAGCCCTTTTTGGCTGGACCCCTTTCAGCTGAGGACTCAAAGACATTCAGTCAGAGGATTCATGGAGTTGGCGAGGTGAGAAGTAGCTGTAGCTTGTTCCTTTGTCTCTCTGATCTTTCAGCATTTACCCCAATATCTGGCTCTGGGTTTTATTTATAAGACCTTTAGGAATTTGTGCAACAATAGACCAATGCCACTGTCTTAGGGTTTCTATCGCTGTGAAGAGACACCATGACCACAGCAACTCATTTTTTTTTAAATTTTTTTGTTTTGTTTTGTTTTTTGAGACAAGGGTTCTCTGTGTAGCTTTGGAGCCTATTCTGGAACTCGCTTTGTAGACCAGGCTGACCTCGAACTCACAGAGATCAGCCTGCCTCTGCCTCCCGAGTGCTAGGATTAAAGGCATGTGCTACCACTGCCCCACTGACCACAGCAACTCTTATAAAGGAAAACATTTAATTGGGGTGGCTCTATTACAGTTCAGAGGTTTAGTCCATTATCATCATGGTGTGACATGGCAGGGTGTAGGGACATGGTGCTGGAGAAGTAGCTGAGAGTCCTACATCTTGCAGGCAACAGGAAGTGGTTTGTCTCTCTGAATGTGGCTTGAGCATATATGAGACCTCGAAGGCCATCTCCACAGTGACATGCTTCTAATAAGACCACACCTACTCCAGCAAGGCCACACCTCCTAATAGTGCCACTGCCTTTGGGGGCCATTTTCTTTCAAACCACCACAGCAAGTCTTAGTATCTTCATACTTTATGTTAATAGGTCAGGATTTATTTATTTTTAAAGTTTATTTGTTTTTATCTGTATGAGTGTTTGTGCATAAATGTATATGCACAACATGTGTGTACACTTGGTACCCTTGGAGTCCAGAAAAAGGTGTTGGGTCCCCTGGAAATGGAGTTATAGATGGTTGAGAGCTGACATCCAGGAGCTCCTGAGCCATCGTTCTAGCCCCAAGGTCCTGGTTTATCCTTGTTGTAAAATTTAAAATTCTAAGGGCTAGAGAAATGACTTGGCAGGTAAAGACATGTGCTGCCAAGCTGAGTTCAATCCCCAGGACACACGTGGTAGAGAAGAGAACCGACTCTTGCCAAGTTGTCATCTAACCTCTCCATGCTCAGTGTGGCACATATGGGCCTCTGCTGGAACACACAGAAGTCTGAAGTTCTAGTTTGATTTCTAACATGGGAAAAATCAACAGCTATCTCCCACATAATGAAATTTCCTTCTGGCCTTCAATCACTTTGAAGAGCGTAACAGTCTTGAGGCCAGAAAGACCGAGAGCTGTGACATCACTGTCTTAAGAACGTGTGTTTGACATCCCCGGGGTTAGTCACTGTTCTAAATATATTACAGTCTGTCCCCTGCCTTATAATGACATTTTAGTCCACAGTGGACTGAATCCATGACAGTGGCCAGCATAGTCTTCAACATCCCATGTGTGCTTTGTCCAGAACAAATCCCTTTCTCTTATGCTTGATTTAGGATCAAGGGTTCATCAAAGCCCCAACATAAAATTTGCATGGCCAATGTCACCAGTAAGAAACCTTGTCAACAGCGGACATGGAAATGAAATTTAAAAAAAAAATGATTAAGTGGGAGAGTCAGTGAGATGGCTCAGCTAACAGTGCTTGCCACCAAGCCTGACCCCGAGTTCAGCCCCTGAAATGATAGGAGAGATCCAGCTCCCACAAATTGTCCTCTGACCTCCACACAGGTGCTGTGGCACATGCCTCCCCCAAATAAATAAAGAAATGTAGTAACAGTTTTAGTGATTGAGAGACTGGGGGTGTGGCTCATGGAAAAGTGCTTGCCCAGCATGCATGAAGTTCCCAGCTCCACAAGGTGAAAGGACTGGTTAGGAGCCGTGTGAGAGGGGCTGGAGGGTTGGCTCAGCGGTTGGAAGTCCTGGCTATTCTTCCAGAGGGCCTGGGCTCAAGCCCCAGCACGCACATACGTGGTGCCTCACAACCGTTTGCAACTCCAGTTCCGGAGGGGTCTGATACTCTCTTCTGACTTCTGTGGCACTCTATTCGTGTGGTCCACAACATGCACGAGGCAAAACACCCAACATGTACTATAAAATAAATTTTAAAAATAGGGTGTCTTTTAGTTATTCTTTGACAGTTTCAGACATGTGTATAGTGTATCTTGATCGGATTCACCCCTGCCTCAACAACCCCCTTTACCTCTCTCCAGACAACCCCAACACACCCCTCTCCCACCTTCATGTCCTCTCTTTTTTATTTGTAATTCACTGAATATAATTAGTGCTGCCTGCTAGAATGCTGACTGATCTCATCGGCTTGATGTTTGGTGGGAGGCCATAGCTGCTGTGTATTCATGAGTGCAAGGGCTGCGTCGTGTCCAGAAGACAGTATTTCACAGCTCTCCACCCCAGCCTCAAGCTCTTAACATTCTTTCTTCTCCTATGATGTTCCCTGAGCCTTGGCAGGGGTAGAGGGAGTTGACATAGCTGTTCCATTTAGTAATGAACACTCAATATTCACTTAGTCTCATCATTCTGACCAGCTATGAGTCTCCTCAGTAACTACGGACCACTGCAGGAAGAAGCTTTTCTGCCCAAGGTTGAGGGCAGCACTCATCTGTGGGTTTAACTATAAACATTTAGAAGTCAGTTTGGCCGCATGTCCAACTAGCAAGAGTATAGTTGTACGTTCCTCCCTAGGACCTATGACTTCCCAAGCCATGGGTTTTGACCAGGTTTACAGTACTAGGCATGAATTCTGTCCTGTGCAGCAGGCCTCACGTCCAATGCCAATGTAGTTGGCTACCCCCATAACCTTCACACCATCATTGCACTAGGGGGCATTTCTTGCCAACAGGTCAGCATTGTAGCAGTCACGGTCCCGCTCTGGATAAGACCACTGATGACTTTTTGCCCTCAGTGGCCTGCATAGATCCTTCTGGCACTATGAAAATTAGGCCACTTCCTTCTAGCTCGATTTCTATATGTCCTGCAACCAAAGTGTGTCATGTCTGCAGCACCTGGGTCTTCCTTGATCCTCTGTTGAACCTACTTTTGCTCTGGCTGGTTTAAAATGTTCAGAACTCCCTGTGCATTACACAGCACCTACATGTATACATATAGTGAGCTGCAACAACGGTGTCTGAGGTTTTAACATTATGACATTCATTGTATACTTGAGAACTGTGTGATCCAATTACCAAAACAAAAATTAAAAAGAAAAAAAAAAGAATCTCATGATGTTATTTCTTATTTAGGGTTTCACTATGTAGCCCTGACTGGATTGTAACTCCCTATGTAGACCAGGCTGGCCTCGAATTCCCAGATATTCTCCTGCCTTTGCTTCCCAACCATGCTCCTTATCAGAATGTTTGAAGTTTCCAGTCATGTTGGGCTGGCTTTTTCCTCACACCCTGGGGTAGTCAGCCTCTGTGCTACCTGCTCCATATTTGCAGCTGGGACCAGTCAGAAACCAGTCTGCCTACCCTCAACCCACACCCTGCTCCTGACCCCCATCACTGGGCTGTCTTTAGGGTGCCAGTGGAGCAGCAACTTCCTAGTCTTGGTCCCTCCGCTTGCAAAATAGGGACAGTAGAATCTGTGGAAGATAAGCTGAGCCAGGCACTTAGACATCAGTTGATTGCCGGATGTTACAGGAACTGTCTGCTCAATGTGGTCAATTTGTGTTTAACGTTTGCTAGGCAAGGATTTTAAGCTTTCAACAAATTCTCAAATGAATATAGACTCCAGTCAAAAGTAATGGCTCGGGGGTCACAGAGGCTGCCGGAGGCTCTGGGCTGGCTGAGGATGCTATAATCAACAAAGACCCATCTATAGGGCATGTGTGAGGCAATGCTGCTCTGAGGGTCAGCGTGCCAGTGTCCTGCTCCGACGCAGCTATTTCTAGCTTCTTCACTGCTGCATCCAGGCCTGGGTCCTTTTGACCCCCTGAGCTGTCCACAGGCCGTGTGCTGTCCACCTTGAGAGCAGAGCCAGGAAAAGCGGGTGACTCAGGGAACACCGCAGCTAACAAGGAGAAGCGGCAGCTCAGGAACAGGTTCTCCCTGGGGCTAGCACTCGGCCACCCTGCCCATGGGCTCCCCAGGCCAGCCCCAGTCCCTTGCCAAAGACACCAGCAGCACCAACTTCTGTCATCCATGGGTCCCTCACCCTCTGGCCCTTCTTGTGGCATGATGCAGACAGTGATCTCAATAGGGAGGGGCAGCTGGGATTATACACTGCTCCAAAGCCTTGTATGTGTGACATGCCAGTCAGCTGGCTCCGCTTCTGGTCTGGGCTTGGTGTCTTTTCTACAGCCTTCCTCAATGGAAGAGACTTGGGGGGGGTGTTGGGGGGGGTAGGGGATGAATATAATTTTTCTTGGGAAGAGATTCATCCTGAAAGTCAACTCTGACCCCTACCATCCCTCAGTTGCACTCTCAGCACCTCAGGAAGGCCAAGTTCAAAGTCTTCTGTGACCTAGACCCATCTGTTGCCCTGTCTCAGCCTCCATCACCCACAGGACTCTTCCTATTTCACTTGGAAAACCCCAGATTCACAATTATCACAGGCACTTCCTGTTGGGGAAGATTAGTTTAAGATGGGTTACATTTGTTTATGCTGTGGAATATTTGTTTGATGATGCAAAGATGTGTTGCATTCTTTTATGTTGCATTGGTTTAACTCTGTGAAGCTGTGTTACTTTGCCTGCCTAAAACACCTGATTGGTCTAATAAAGAGCTGAACAGCCAATAGCAAGGCAGGAAAGAGAAATAGGCGGGGCTGGCAAGCAGAGAGAATAAATAGGAGAAGAAATCTAGAAGAGAGAGGAAGAGGGAGAGAGGAGGATGCCAGGGGCCAGCAACAGAGTAAGAAGGAAAGAATATAGAATAAAGAAAGGTAAAAAGCCCAGTTGCAAAATGTAGTTAAAGAGAAATGGGATAATTTAATTTAGAAAAGCTGGCTAGAAACAAACCAAGCTAAGGCCGGGCATTCATAAATAAGAATAAGTTTGTGTATTTATTTGGGAGCTGGGTGGTGGGCCTCCAAAAGAGTAAAAAGAAAAAAAAATTCCCAACTACAACCTCCTTCTCCGGGAAGCCCTCTCTGACTTCCTGCAATGGCACCAAGGCCTCCTCAGTATTCCCTCCAGCCACAGTTGGGGAGATGTGGGGTCCGAAGAACCCTTAAAGGGTGATTGAGAGCTGCACATCTTCAAGAGCGATTCAGCATCCCGTGGACACTAACAAGCCATCTATTCCCAGGCCCCATGTGGCAGAGGGAAGTAATTGAAAAAGAGGGCCCTAGAGGTTGAGAAGCTCGGAACTACTGCAGACCTGTGGAGCCCAGCTAGAGCTCGGAGTTTGCACGGCCCCAGTAAATCATCTGCCAGTGTCGGCTCGGCTCTTTGCTGCACCAGGGTCTGGCCACCCCGCCTTCGCGGGCCTTCCGCTAATGGGGTTGAGGCAGGAAAGAATCACCTTCACCCCAGGTTCTTCTCCCGCTTCCTGCACGACCAATTTCAGACTGTTGTTTTCTTTTATTGGCAAAGAAGCCGCTTGGGCACCTGCCTCATTTATTTCTCATCAGCCGCTCCTGGTCCCAACGCTGTCGAGCAGGAACCTGCTGGGTCGGAGAATCAAACAACTGCTTGCCGGCAGGTTGTAAATTTTATGGGGCTCTTGCTAAGCACACCAAACTTGAGCTGGAAAAATACAACTTCTGCCTTCTCTTGCTCCCGTTGGGCTGTGGCTCAAAATGTAGTAAGCACCTCTGGGGACCAGATGTTCCCTGTGCCATCTTCGCCTCTGGTGGGGAGAGAACACTTTCCATGCGCTGCTGGACTCCACTCGCCTGCCACACTCAGAAGTTCCTCTTGGTGCCTAGTCTGTTTCTTGCTGCCACTGGCTTCAAACTAGCCTGTGACACGGGCATTCGTCATCCCCACTTTTGAGCTCTGGAAACTAGCACAGGCTAAGCACACAATAGGCACTTAATGCATACGGATTTAGAAACTGGGTATGGGGGGTGCCTGCTTGTAATCGTAGCACTCAGGAGGATGAGAGGGGAAGAACATGAGTTTGGGGTCAGCCTGGGCTACAGTGAGACCCTTCTGAAAAACAAAACCCTAGGTCTATACACACACACACACACACACACACACACACACACACACACACACTAGTATGTAGATGAATAAATGATATTAATTAAAATCAAAATTGATAATTGAAAGTGAACATTCATTTGGAAGATTTGTTGGGGGTAGGTGTACCCCACCTTGTGAAGCTTTCATGAGGGATTGCTGTTAATGCAGCAGCAGCTGAAACACAAAAACAAAACCCCCAGAAACATACCCACATTTCCTCACTCTCCTATTCCCCACTCCCTAGCAAAAACTCCCCCAGGGGGTGAAAAAAGAGGGGAAGGGTAGGTCTTTGAATTATTTTGTAGATGGAGACAGGGTCTCACTATGCAGTCCTGACTCTCCTGGAACTCACTATGTATACCAGGCTGGCTTTGAACTCACAAGAGAGCCACCTACCTCTGCCTCCCAAGTGCTGGAATTAAAAGCACCACTATGCTATGCCTGGCTTGAATTTTTAAAAGTTTTTCTACTTCTGCAGACACAAGAGACCTATAACCTCATTGTGAACTTTTAGCAACTTTGGTGGGTGCAGGGTTCTCCACCCTACCCCAAACACACACCTGTAGGTTTGATTAGTCTTCCATGGTTGATCGTATTTTTTCCCATACTATTTGCATATCTACATCCAGTCAATTAGGGCCCAAGTGAGCCCTGGGGTAGGTGTGGGGTATCCATTTGAGCTTTAGAGCACAAGACAGCCCTGGACCTCAATGGAGGAGAAAAAGAAGCTAGGCTGTTTTTCAGTCTCTCAGAGATGGAAGCAACCACCATACTTGGTTTGTGGAAGGGAATTTGTTTCTGCAGCCCTTTCCAGACTCCAGACACAGAGACCCACTGCTTCACTTCAGAGGTCCGCTACTCTGGCCTGCAAGAATTGTAACACTTCTCAGGGCTGTACCTGCTCAGCTAGCGTCGGTGATCCAACGCTGCCCAGCTGAGGGCTAGCTAACTTCTGCTACCTTCTGAGAGTGGCTGTGGCGGGAAGCAGCTCCCAGTTCTGGGAGGGGCAAGAGGGGTAGGATCAAGGAGGGAGTTCTTGGTGGAGCTTCCATAAAGGCTGAAGCACCTGCAGCAGAGGGATGGGGCTGGGGGAAGCTAGAGCAGGGAAGCAGATAGGAGCTGGGTACAAAGGAAACGGGTAAGAAAGGCCTATCCCCACCACTGGGCCAGGGATGCTGTTAAAGGAGAGGTGTCCAGACCAATGCGGAGCCTGTAGCTGCTTCTCTCTTTCTTCCCAACCCCTTAAGGGCTAAGGAAGCATCTTACCAAGGGGTCCCTCCCCATCTCTCCCTCCCTCCCTATCACTATTTAATACCTTAAGTTTACTCAGTAATAAATTAATGTTGACTCATTCTAAAAAATTCCTAACATATATAGCTGCCTGAAGCCAAAACTAGACTCCAGCCTAGCCTCCCTCTGAACTTGACAATTTGGACAGGGCTGGCTGGCATCTGTCCGGAAGCATTGTGAGAGGTGACCTCTAGAGGTAGAGGGAGCTGTGAAGTCATACAGGGGAGGTACCCTGTGATCACCGCCCCATGGTCATCCCTGCTCATCTCTGACATGTGCAACATGCTGGAGGGACCCCAGCTTACCTGGAGTGGAGCAGAAGAGGAAGGGGTTTGTCCTCTGGCCCCTCCCCTTGGTTGTGTCTGCTTCACGGAGATAGGCTGTCTGGCGCTTCTGGCAATGCTGGTGTGTGCCATGGCTCTTGGGTCTTCAGAGTATGGAAGAGGCTTTGACAGTGAGTCGGGGGGGGGGGGGTGAGGCCACAGACCTGGGGGCAAGCCAGCTAGAATGGCCTTGGTAGGCTCTGGGTTAAGGGCTGTCTCAAAATATTGGTGGCCTTTCACTCAAGGAAGGCTTGCGAGTGCAGCGGATCCTCTACTCTTCCCTGGAAGAGCAGCCTCCCCAGGTCCAGGATCTCTATACGGCAAAGCATCAGGATCACTGGTTGAAAAGGCAGTTAGCTCTCGAGAAACCACACAGCCTGTGCTGGCCACAGCAGTCCAGTCCAGTGGCCAGTGGGGCAGATGGGCCAGGCCACCTCCAGCAGGGACATGGTTGTCTGTCTGCTGTAGCTGCTCTTCTTACAGCTCTTCCAAACCTCTGGACTGTTCTAGAATAGGCAAGGCAACAGACTCAGGCAACATCCTCCAGACCTCTGACCACACTCGGGCAAGCTCACAGGAGTCTGGCCTGCATGCCTGTCTCTATTGTCTCCCACACATGCTGCCTCCTTTTGCATATACTGTCCCAATACTTTCTATTAAATTAATTAATTACTGGGGGGGGGTGTGAGTGTGGAGGTCAGAGGACAACTTCAAGATGCTAGTCCTAGTTTTTCCATCTTGTTTGACACGGGGTCTCTTTGCCACTGCATAAGCCAGGCTAGCTGGCCCAAGAGCTTGTGGGAGTCTCTTATCTCTATTTACTTATTTAGTAAATGTTTATGGATATTTTGCCTGCATGTACGTCTGTCTGCAAACCATGTGCATCCTTGGTACCCAAGGAGGCCAGAAGAGGGTGTTAGATTCCCTGGAACTGGAATTTGAGACTGATAAGAGTACCATGTGAGTGTTGGGAATTGAACCTGGGTCCCCTGGAAGAACATCCAATGCTTTTAACCACTAAGCCAAGCCCCATCCCCAAGACTTGTAAATCCCCCTCTATACCTTGCCACTTCCCTTGGGTCCATAGCATGTCATTGTCCTTTTTCTTCCCTGACAGAGGCCATCTGGCTACAGCACAATTCATCCACACATCCTCCTGTGCATGGATGCTCTGGTTGCTCTCAGTGCATCCTGGTGATGATGCCTGGTGGAGATGGGAAAGTTTTTCTGGGATGAAACACTTAGAAGAGGAACCACTGGGGCCAGGTGTAGGGGCAGTGCTATAGTGTGAATCTGGAGTGTTCCCCAGAGATCCGTGTGTTGAAGGGTTGCTTGGTCCCCCGGTACTGGTCCTATCAGGAGGTGATGGAATCCATAAGATACTTTAGCTCTTTGGGTGCATGCCCTCGAAGGGGATTGTGAGACATTGGTCTTTCCTTTCTCTCTTTTCCAATCCCTAGATAAGAGGTAAACAGGCTTCCACCTCCGTACACACCAATGATGCATTATGCTGACCTCAGCCATGGACTGAAACCTCCAAAACTATATGCTGAAACAAACCTTTTCTCTTTTTAAGTTGTGTCTGGGGTATATGGATGCAGTAGTTGAAAGCTGACTGACATAGCACTTAGTGTTTGTGTGCACAAACACAGGTCAGGGAGGAAACACAGGGCCTCATGCATGCTAAGCAAGTGCTCTTCCACTGAATTGTGCTCCCATCCCTAAAGTTTATAAATACTGTCCACTGCTCTATTACAGGTTGTATTTGATTTATACTCTTACCAATAACTCATGAAATTTGAGCCAGTTCATTTCTCCCACACCATGTCCAACACTAGGTAGTTTTATGCTGTAGAGGTATTTGCTTCAACCGTGACCTTGGGCTATAGGGCCTGAAGGAGGCGGTGCTTCCTGCCATATGCGACCTATTAAAAGGAGAGGGAGACAGGTCATATGCTCCTTCTCTCTGCTCCTGCCTGTGAGGTGGATTCTCTCCAGGTCAGATCAGAGGACGATTTCAGTTGTCTACTCTGTTCTGTATTCGTGAGTGTATTTCCTCAATTTACCTTAATAAATTTCCCTAATACTTCTTAAACATATTCCTGTGAATTTATCCCTTTATTATGTCTTAATCTCCCACCCTACACCCCCACACACCTACCCTCAACCCACCCCCACCCCTGAGACAGGGTTTCTCTGTAACTGCCCTAGCTAAGTGTCTGTGCGAGAGTGTCAGAACCCCTGGAACTGGAGTTACAGTCTTGAGCTGCCATGTAGGTGCTGGGAATTGAACCTGGGTCCTCTGGAAGGGCAGCCAGTGCTCTTTTTTTTCCTTTCCTTTTTTTTAAATTACATTTTTAAAATTTTATATACCAACCACAGTTTCTCCTCCCTCCTCTCCTCCCATCCCCTCCCCTCCCTTCCCTGCACCTCCCTTCTACCCATTTCCTCATCCACTCCTCCTCCATCTCCATTCAGAAAGGGGCAGACCTCCCATAGGTGTCTACAATGCATGGCATATAAATTGAGGCAGGACCAAGCTCCTCCCCCCTGCATCAAGGTTGAGCGAGGCATCCCACCACAGGGAATAGGTTACAAAAAGCCAGCTCATACGTCAGCAACAGGTCCTGGCTAGGGGCCCCACTAATAGACCAAGCTACATAGCTATCACCCACATGCAGAAGGCCTAAGTCAGTCCCATGTAGGCTCCCTAGCTGTCGGTCTAGAGTCTATGAGCTCCCACTAGCTCGAGTCAACTGTCTCTGGATTTCCCCATCATGATCTTGACCCCCCCACACACACTCATATAATCCCTCCTCCCTCTCTTCCACTGGACTCTTCAGAGCTCTGCCAGTGTTTGCAGCCAATGCTCTTAACCGCTGGGCCCTCTCCAGCCCCCACCTTAATCTTTCTAAAAGTGACCTTTCTTACATACATTCTATCTGATTCAAAAGAAGCCTCCAAAGATCTCCAAAGAAAGCATTCAAGAATGGTGACTAGACTGTGCATATCTTAGAGTCTGACTCCTTCCATTTAAAGTCTCACATCCACATAAGAGCCCTGTGACCTTGGTAAGTCCCTTCACCTCTCGGTGCATTGGTTTCTTCATGTTATAATAAACAGGGCTGTAGTATTTGACACCTATATTCACCCTCTCCACTGTAATTCCAAGACTAGGCTTCCACTAGTTGCTACAAGCCAGCGACTGAGTGCTTGGGACTCGTAATGTAGGTCCCTTACCCTGAGAATCAGGACCCTCTGTGGGCTTTACAGTTTCTTAGAAGCCCTACCTCCTTATTTAAAACATTTCCTGTCTGTATGAGTTTACTTTTGCTGCTGTAACAAATTACCACATACTTGCTGGCTTTAAAACAACATAAATATATTTGCTTATAGTTTTGGACACCAGAAGTTGCCTTGTATGGGTGTTAGGAACTCCAGTCTGGGTCCTCTGGAAGAGCAGCCTGTGCTGTTTTAACTGCTGAGCCATTTCTTCAGTCCTGGCTGGTTGTTTCTGAGACAGAGTCTCACAAAGTAGCCCAGGCTAGCTTCAAACCCTTGATCTTCCTGCCTTGGCTGGGATTAACAGGCATGTGCCACCACACCCTGATCTGACTTAGAATTTAACTAGCCAGGTGTCCTGTATTTTTCTCTGTCAACTTTGGTAGACAACCCTTGGTGTAGGGCCTTCCCAGTTCTTTGCATGGGTATTTCTCTCAGTCAGTCACAGCTAGCCCACACTGGTGTCTGCTTTTCAGAGGCAGCCCTGCTCACATGCAGTGAGAGGCATGGTCACACAGCAAGACCCAGCCTCGGTGCCTAGGACCAGGGAAGGACATGTTTGCAGTCAGCACACAGACGCAATAGACATCACCAGCTGGAACCCAGCTCACCAACTCCCAGTCTGGGCTCAGTCAGGCTCACTCCCTACACTTAGTAGGTGGTTCAGCCATTTGCTTGAAAGCCTATAAACTATTTCTAGGACTGAGAAGGTAGACAGTGGCCATGGAGAGGTCCGGGATGAAAACAGTATGTGAGGGAGACTCACTTTTCACTATGTAGCCTGGCCAGCCTTTCATATTGTGCCTCACAAGTGTTTTACCTACCACAAAACAAAGAACTTTTAGAGCTAAATTCACTGCCTATTTTTATCTCTTAGAGGCCCAAAGATCATGAGGGTCACATAAGAGGCCGCCTCTGTCTGAGAGCCACTTGCTTGAAGGATGCCACCCCCTCCATGTTGTTCAAGGTCTTTGTGGAAAGCCTTGAACCAATGTGAAATAGTCCTTTGGTGAAGATGTCTCCAGTCCCCTCTCTGTGGTGCTTCTGGTCTTCCAAGGGTCTTCTTAGGTGAACTGTTGGTGTTCAGGTAGGGGGATGTCTCCCACCCTTCACATTTCCCTTCAAACAGAATGTCAGGAGGTTGGAATCAAGTGAGCACAAGGTAGAATAGGTAGAAAATTCTATTTTAAAATCATATTTACTTAAAATTATATTCATTTGGGCCTGGAGAGATGGCTCAGGAGTTAAGCACACTTGCTTTTTTTTTCTTCCAGAGGACCTGAGCAATCTATATCAGGTTGCTCACAACCATCTGTAACTCCAGCTCCAGGGGAGCCAGTGCTGCTAACTTTCTCGGGTACCTGCACTATGTACACATACCCAAAAGCAAGTCACACACATCATGGTAGTTTGAATGTAATTGGCCCCCATAATCTCATAGGGAGTGGCAATATTAGGAGGTATGGCATTGTTGGAGCATGTCCTTGTTGGAGGAAGTATGTCACTATGGGGGCGGACTTTGACAGTTCCTATGCTCAGGATACCACCCAGTGTCTCAGTCAGTTACTGTTGCCTGCAAGATGTAGGGCTCTCAGCTATTTCTCCAGCACCATGTCTGCCTGCACACTGCCATGCTCCTCGTCATAATGATAACGGTATAAACTTCTGAACTGTAAGTGAGCCACCTCAATTAAATGTTTTCCTTTATAAGAGTTGCCGTGGTCATGGTGTCTCTTGACAGCAACAGAAACCCTAACTAAGACACACACCTACACATGACTAAAAGTAAAAATAAATGTTTGGAAAATTTATTTGAGATAAAGTCTCACTGTACAGCGGAATGAGCTGGTTTTGAACTCATGGCTGAGTCTCCTGCCCCAGCTTCCCTAGAAACTGGAGTACAGGTGAGCCGCCACTCTCTACTTGCCCTCACTCACGTTTTTTCAGTCCATGCTTTCATGCTTCTGGGGATGGGTACCTCATTCCCTCAGGACAACCTTTCTAATTACAGCCCTGCTCTGCCAGAAATGGTTGGCTCTCTTTGGGTCCAGACCAGGTATTTTTGTTCTCTGGGGACATCCTATGGGCCCTTGCTGTGCCCTCTGGGCCCCCAGACTCTGAGCTCCCTGCTCAGGAGCCTCTAAGATGCTTCTTTATAGGACCTGGGCCTTCCTGGTCTCTGCTTGCCCACAGCCCATCTTTCTCACAGGGCCCAGCACCCAGGGGCCCCATGAGGGCCCATCCACAGCAGACATCACCTCACTGTGCCTGAGTTCAGAGCCATCAGAGATGGCTGTGCCCCTAGAGAAAGCTGTGTCCACAGCAGAGAGCAGAAAGTCGAGCATGTCTACCAAAATACTGAGCACTCCTGTCTCAACTTAGGTTTCTCAACTTAGGCCCGAATTCTCTGGCTTGGGAGGGCTATGGGTATAGCTTGGTTGTAAAGTACGGCAAGTGAAAGACCTGGGTTTGATATCCAACACTGTAAATAAAATAAAGTAAAAATAATAAATTATTAACTATATTAATTTTAAAGGGGAAAAACAAAAGAAAACTAATACAAGCTCAAATGAATAAAGAAAATGAATACAACTAACCTAGAATATCACACCTAGAGTGGGGTTAAACTTTTTTTTGTTTTTTGTTTTTTGTTTTTCGAGACAGGGTTTCCCTGTGTAGCTTTGGAGGCTGTCCTGGAACTCGCTCTGTATCCCAGGCTGGCCTCGAACTCAGAGTGATCTGCCTGGCTCTGCTTCCCAAGTGCTGGGATTAAAGGCGTGAGCCACCACTGCCTGATTGGGGTTAAATTTTTTTTAATTAATTGTTTTCAAGGGAGTAACAGGTAACTTGTAGATCTTGCAAGACTCTCTCAAGCCTGGAACCTCTAAGGTTTGTGAAAGGTGGAAAGAGACTGAGGGAGTCTCTCAGTGGCAGCTGGCTCTGATGGTGGCTGCTCAGGGAAGCTACATAAGGGAGTTCACAACCTCCCAGGACCAACTGTCTATCTTCCAGAACAATCCAAGCAGTTGACATCAGTCAGCATCAGAGCTCTCTTGGCACAGCACCAGAAGCGCTGAGGGTCCCCGGCCGCTCTGAGCGCCCTCTGCTGGCACCTGGGAGTAGCCGCAGCTCTCTCGCTGGGACTCTTGAGCTAAGGGTGGGGAAGGCCAGTCAACTTACATAAACTGTGCTCCACGATGCACATGAACACTCAACAAGAGGAAAGTATTTAAAGTAAGCGGTCAGAAAACACGTGGGAAGCCACTAGGTCTAGCACATGGGTGCAGCACTCAGGCAGAAGCGCTCCCAATTTTGGTCATCAGAAGTGTCACCCGGTCTCAAATAGAAACAGGGGCGGGAGGCAGCGGCCAGACAGCATGGAGGCGTGGAGGAGGCTTTAATTAAAGCGTTTAATGCACTAGGCAATCTTCCTATTTTTTTTCCAAGGCTGAAGTCTCACCCGTCCCCATCCAGAGTTCCACTAATGACAAGCAAGGGTCATTCATAACTTGTCAAGTTCAGCAAATAATTCCCGGGGCCAGCCCCTGTGCAAGCACAAAACAACAAAATGCAGGCTGAGAGGTGTGCAGAGATAAGAATAGCTCACTGTGCATCAGGCACCGTGGCCCTGCCTACATAGTTCAGTCCTCACTTGGGTCCTCACAGTCCCATATTAAAGGTGAGGCAGATATACCAGGTTCAATAACTCCCTCAAACATTCATAGCTGGAATGGCACTGGAGCGGCAAGACTCTTTTTTTCCAGAAGTTTCTAGTTTCCTGGCCACAGATTTGTCTAGGAAATACACATTTGTCCTTGGGAAATCACAACACTTGAAGTACTACCTCTGGGAAGGGTCCAGGAGAATGGACACTGGAAATGGGTCTAGCCAGGTGAGGAGTGGGTAAGAGACTAGGGAGGGATTCGGAGGCAGAGAAGGGCTTGTGCAAAGACAGGGAGGTGGAGAACAGTCCATAAATAAGGAACTGTGTCGGCTGGAATGCAGCTCAGTGGTAGAGTACTGGCTGGTATTGCAAGGCCCCCTCCAGTAGTGCAACACCAAACCAAACAAAAACACCAAGCAAAGGAAACAAAATGTAGCCTGGCAGAAATGTGTCTGGAATAGGCTCAGAGTGGTGTCCAATGGGAGGCTCCCAGTTCGAGTGTTCTACTTACTAGAAACAACCCAAGGCTTTCAGAACAAAGGACAGAGGCCTGGGTGATCCCTGTTTCTGTTCCCTCACAAGAGGGATATGGGTCCTACTGCATTCCTCACATCAGCTGGGGTCCATTCTGGAGCTGGGGACCCACCTAAGGAGGGAGAGAGACTGGTTGGTAGAGGGTCTGTCTGGACAGGAAGACCAAGGCTCCTGGAGAAGAAAGGGGTTCACAAGCCCCCCTCCTAACTGAGAAGCTATGAACAGTTGATGGCTCCTGGGGAAGCAGAGTCAGTTTTCTTTAAGGGTTTGGCCACTGATAGGTCGACTATGCTCCAGTGCATGGTCCCCACCCAGGAGCTTGTAGGTAGCACAAATTGGACTGAATGGATTATTTAAAAAAAAAAAAAAAAAAGCAACAAACAGAAAGAAGACATGAAGCTGTAGAGATGATGATATCTAGGAAGAGTTAGGGGAGTAAATAGGGTGAAGATGATCAAGACACATTGTATGAAGCTGGACACGGTGGCATACGTCTTTAACCCCAGCAGAGACAGGAGGCAGAGGCAGGCTGATCTCCATGAATTTGAGGTCAGCCTGGTCTACTTAGTGAGCTTCAGGCTAGCCAGGGCTACACATTGAGACCCTGTCCTAAATAGAAAAGAAAAGAAAAAAAA
>CABHPH010150341.1:0-27023 GCA_902168325.1 Peromyscus nudipes
GCTAGCCTGGTCTACGTAGCAAGTTCCAGGACAGCCAGGGCGTAATACATACATACATACATACATACATACATACATACATACACACACACACACACACACACACACACACACACACACATACACATATATAAAAATGAATACTGGGTTAATAAATACAAATTCTGTATCTGTACTTACTTTTTGCCCAATTGATAGCAAAGGGATCTGTCTTTGACACTGATGAGCAAATAGACGTGTGTGTGCGCGCGCGCTCACCTGTGCACACATGGAAACCTAAGGAAGATGTCGTGTGTCCTGCTCTATTACATTCCACTTTGTGCTCTTGAGACAGTCTCTTACTGAACCTGAAGCTAGGCTGGTGGCTAGCAAGTCCCAGCAATCTCCCTCATTCTCCCTCTAGAGTTACCAGGGCATGTAGTTGCACCTAGCTTTTTTTTTTTTTTCCAAGACAGGGTTTCTCTGTGTATCTCTGGCTGTCCTGGAACTCTCTCTGTAGACCAGGCTGGCCTCGAACTCGCAGAGATCCGCCTGCCTCTGCCTCCCGAGTGCTGTGATTAAAGGCATGCGCCACCAACGCCCGGCTGAAATAGATGTTTCTTTCTGCATTATTCAGATTATGAATGTCTTGTTTGTATTTCAGGCATTCATTAATGTTTAATTTCTTTTGGAGGTTAATTGCAAAAAGCGATCTATGTAATGTGCTGCAATTAAATGCAAAGTCATACACTTTATAGTGGGAATCCTGTTGATGATAACAACCATGACTAGGGTAAATTTAGTGCTTCTAACTTTTCCTTGGAAAATACATTGCATTTCTTGTTTATTTTATGTGTTTTGGATTTATATTATTTGAAAAGAGAATGGAAACTAAACATGCATTATGTGAAGGAGTTAGTATGTATAAACTAGAAATTATTGAAAACATGGCCCAACTAGATTGATTACTGTAGTATTTCATGAAAGAGTAAATAAGCTCAGGGTTTATGTTTTTCCTTCTAGGCACTGGGGTATGGGTGTGCTGAGGACCTGTTCTACTGTTGTAATGGATCCCCACTCCAGTTATTGTTTTACTTACAAGATATTTGCCATGTTGAACCTGGCACATGGTAGCTAATGTTCTTTGGGCACATAATATATTATGTATTGTGATTATTACTTAGAGTGATGTTGTCAGTCTGAAGTGTTATAGAATGTCTAATGTTTGCGATAATGGAAAATTCAAATACACTGAGGATTATTGGTCATCCCATGTAACCACAGGTAGCAATTTCTTTGCCTGAGTATCTTTGTGTATATGTGAGTATAAAGGATACATTTCCTCTTTCCTTTCCCTCCCTCCTCCCTTCCCTCCCTCTCTCTCTCCCTCGCTCCCTCCCTCCCTCCTTCCTTCCTTCCTTCCTCTTTTTCATTATAGTGACATACTTCATAGCCCATGCTAGCCTGGAATTCACTATGTCATACAGGTTGGCCTTGAACTCGAAGTAGTCCTCTTGTCTTAGCCTCTTGAGTGCTTCGATTATAGGTGTGCACTACCACACTTGGATTTTCTTTTTCCAAGTGGATTTTCTTATGCAAGGTAATGTAGCTCTCATCAAGCCATGTTATCAACCCCAATAGACTGTATTTCTTCTTCCCATTCTCCTTCCCTCCCTCTCCACTCCCTTTACTCCCCTCCCTCCTTCCCTCCCCCTTCCCCTCTCCTTTCTTCTCCCCCCCTCCATCCCTCCTTTCCTGCAGCAGGTTCTTGCTGTGAGCCTCAGTTAGTCTGGAACTTGTTATCTCACCTGAACCTTCCAAGTGTTGAGGTTACAGATACTCACCACTGCACCTGCCTTCAGTAGGGTATATTTCTAGAAGTAGGGTGTGTATTTATAGTTTTGGTAAATGCTACCATTTTTCCTTTCTTTTTCTCAATTTTATTAAGATATAAAAAACACATATTTGAAGTATATAGTTTAATCTGTTTTTAAATATGCACCCATGAAACCATCATATTATTTTTATCACCTTATAAAATTTCCTATGTCACCAGCTGGTGATGGCAAATACCTTAATCCCAGCACTCTAGAAGGCAGATTTCTGTAAGTTCCAGGCTAGCCTGGTCTACAAAGTGAGTTCCAAGACAACCAGGGCTATATACTTAAGGAAACTCCTTTTCAGAAAGAAACAAATGAGGCAGGGGCAGTAATTAGTCAAGAATGGGTCTATTTCTGAGTTCACTTCTTACTGATTATATGTAACTTTGCCAGTATACCCAGGTTGCTTTGATTACGAAAATATTGTAGCAAATAATGGAATCAGGGCACTGTGAATCTTTTAGCACCTCTCCTTCCCTCACACACCCAGACAGGGTTTCTCTGTGTAGCCCTGGCTGTCCTAGAACTCGCTCTGTAGAACAGGCTGGCCTTGAACTCAGAGATTCACCTGAGTTCTGCCTCCTGAGTACTGGGATTAAAGGCGTGCACCACCACTTCCCAACTTCTTTTAACCTTTTTATTAAAAAAGTTTCTTTGATGATTCTATGCCCTTAGAATTTCCATAGAAAGTTTGAACCATTTTGATAACTTAAAAAAAAAAAGCCTGCTAGAGAATTGATTGGGGTTGACATTAAATGTGGGGAAAACTACCATTTAAAATGACTGAGTGTGCTAACCTGGGCAGGTGACAGTAGCCTCTCATTTGTTCAGGTCTTTATTTCAGACAGCAGTGGGCAGTAGTGTTCACTGCAGCGGTCTCAGCTGTCTTTTATTTACTACACTTATTCTCAGGTAGTTTTTCGTTCTACTTTTTTTTTTTTAAATTTCACTTTCTAGATATTTGATAATAATGTAAGAATGGAACATTTCTGTTAAATTTGTTCCAGCAGTTGGCCTGTAGTCTTCCTTAGGATTTTCAGTGCAAAGCATTTATATTATTTGTAAATATGACAGGTTTATTTCATCCATTCTGAACTTTTATTTAGTCAGGATTTTTTTTTTTTGAATGGGGGTTGGGATAGGGTCTCATCCTATGCTGGCCTCAATTTTCTGTGTAGTTGAGGATAATATTGAAGTTTTGAATCTTTTGCCTCCATTTCCCGTGTGCTGGGATTTCAGGTGTGTGTCACCATGCATGCCATTATTTAGTATTAATGCAAACTACAATCGTAGGTAGAGTTTCTCTGTGTCTCAGCAGCCACTCCCAAATAACCATTCAGAGACTTATTATTAATTATAAATGCTTGGCTGATAGCTTAGGCTTGTCTCCAGCTAGCTCTTACAACTTAAATTTACCCATTTCTATTAATCTATGTGATGCCCCAACGCTCATTTACCTCATCTATGAACTTCTGAGTCTGGCTCGTGACTCCTCAGACTCTGCCCTTCCTACCATCCTCTGGCTGTCCTGCCTATACCTCCTGCCTAGTTACCAGCCAGTCAGTCCTTTTATTAAACCAATCAGAAGGTGCCTTGGCAAAGACTCAACTTCACAGTGTACAAAAAGAGTATTCCATAACATAACAACCTCTAGCATGGTGCTGAATGTGAGTGGTAAAAATGGGCGCTATCTTCTTCGTCTTTGGGGTGGGGATGAGATAAAATGTCGTACTTTACCATTAAGTATGACATTAGTTGCAGTTGTTACTGGTGCTGAAATCAGCCATCACATTTGCTTGTGATATCAGCAGGCCTGGGAAGATCTGCACATGCTCTCTCTCCACTGAGTTGCCTGTCTCATGGTAAGGTGGCTTCCCCCAGGTTAAGTCCCCGGCATGGAAACAAGTGCTTTTATTTTTTCCTATTTATTTATGTGTATAAATGCTTTAGACTGCATGTGTGTGCATCATTTGCATGCCTATGGATGGTTGTGAGCCATCATGTAGGTGTTAGGAATTGAAACCTGGGTCCTCTGCAAGAGCAACAAGTGCTTTGAGTGGCTCAGACATCTTTCTAGCCCAGCAACTCTGTTTTAAAATCTAATCTTGGAGGCCTGGTGTAGTGGCGCACGCCTTTAATCCCAGCACTTGGGAGGCGGAGACAGGCTGATCTCTGTGAGTTCGAGGCCAGCCTGGGCTACAGAGTGAGTTACACAAAACAAAACAAAATAAAAATCTTACCTTGGACATGTCATATTCAGTTATATGGTAGTAAGTCCCCTAGCTGTAGAACACGTATCCAGAGGGATGGGGTTGTTATTAGTTACTTAGCACAAGGCATATCATTTCCCCAAATATTTTATATTTTTGTTTGTTTGTTTTTTGTTTTTTGAGACAGGGTTTCTGTGTGTTGTTTTTGGTGCCTGTCCTGGAACTCGATTTGTAGACCAGGCTGGCCTCGAACTCACAGAGATCCGCCTGGCTCTGCCTCCCGAGTGCTGGGATTAAAGGTGTGCGCCACCGCCGCCCAGCAGTCTATTGTTCTTTTAATGTTTATAAAAATCAGTTTTTATTTTCGTTTTATTATTCTTATTTAGAGATTTGTCAATTTTGTTTCTCCCTTCAAGGATCTGGCTTTCAGTGTGGTTAGCTTTTATTTTCTATTATCTATTTGGCCTTTCATTGATTTCTGTCCATCTTTATTATTTTTCTTTTATTCTGGATTTCTCCTTTTACCTTTAAATTGTTTAGAAATCTGTTTCTATGTATTTGGTGCTTTTGTACATATCTTTTTTTTGTTAATTTATAATTTAATTTCATTGTGGTCAGAAAATATGTGTTATGAGATAGTCATATTAACATTTGATATTTAGTGGCCTTCACATGAGAAAAAGAGGCGTGTTGTAGCCAGGCAGTGGTAGCGCATGCCTTTAATCCCAGTGCTTGCACTTGGGAGGCCGAGGCAGGCATATCTCTGTGAGTTTGGAGCCAGCCTGGTCTACAGAGCTAGTTTCAGGACAGCTAGGGCTACGAAGAGAAACTGTCTAGAAAAACAAACAAACAAAAAAAAGGAACACAAACAAACAAACAAATAAAAAAAGAGGTGTGTTGTACAGGACTGGGTGTCGTGGTCTATAAATATAGACTAGATCAGCCTTTTCTTGTTAGTCAAATCTATAGCCTCACTGATTTTTGTCTAATTGAGCCATCCGTTGATGAGAATGAAGTCTTAAGACCTTCTACTATAATTATGAAATTATGTATATCTTTAATTCAGCCAGATTTTGTCACTTACATTTTGAAGCTCTGTTAAAGCAAATGTATATTTACAAACGTTATGTCTTTTCATCAGTCTTTCCTTTTATTGAACATTCATTCTTTGGAATCTGGTAATGCTCTGTATTGAAGTTTATTTATTTTATTTAAGTTTACTTCATCTATATTGAAGTAATCACTTTAGCTTTCTTAATGGAAGGCTTCTGTGTTAGTAACTTTCCTGTTGCTGTGGTAAAACACCATGACCAAAAGCAAGTTATGGAAGAAAGAGTTTAATTTGGCTTACAGTTCCAGAGGGAGGAGTCCATCATGGCAGGGAGGCATGCCAGCAGGTGGCAGGCATGGCGGCAGAGCTGCGAGATCACATCTTCAAACACAGACACGAAGCAGAGAGCCAGCTGGAAGGGGATGAGGCTATGAACTCTCAACCCTGGCTCCAATGGTACATTCCCCCCGGCAAGGCTGCATCTCCCCATAATCTCTCCAAACAGTGCCACCAACCTGGGAACTAAGTGTTGAGGTGTCTGAGCTTGTGGGGGAACACTTTTCATTCAGATTATCACATTTCACTCCCTGACCCACCATAGCCTCATGGCCGGATCATAATGCAAACTTCGTCTTGTGGACCTTCAGAAGTTCCCATGGTCTCTCATAGTCTTTAATACTGTTTAAAAGTTCAGAGTCTTTTCTGAGACTCAAGGCAAACTCTTGGTTTTTCCAGACAGAATTTCCCTGTGTAACCCTGACTGTTCTGGAACTAGCTCTGTAGAGCAAGCTGGCCTGTATCTCAGAGATCCATCAAGACAGATTCTTAATTGTAACCTCCTTAAAACAAACAAGCAAATAAAGCAAATTACAAACTTCCAGCATAATGGCACAGAATATACATATTTTAAAGGAAGGAATGGCAATGTAGTGAGGAAGTTTTGGACATGACAAGAACCCTTTAAGGCAAACACCCTATCCTGTAGCTCCATGTCCAATGTCTGGGGCTTTAGTTTCAAAGGGCTCATATGACTTTGCTCCTCAAACTTTGCTGTTTGTGAAGTATATCTTGCTCTTGGGCTGGTTCTACTCCTTGTATGTAGCTCTCCTTGGCAGATATTCCATGACTCTGGCATCTCCAACATCTCAGGATTCCACTGTGATGTAGGGTTCACTTTTACAGCTGCACACTGTAGCCTCTCAGGGCCTTTATTCAGGGACTTCCCTGCCACACACTGCCTAGCCTCAGTGGCTCTCTGAAACTACAGAGGAAGAGTCCAGGTCCCCTTACTCTTTCATTCTTTATCCCTCTACACTCAGCATTATGTGGACAGCAGTTCTAAGTTCTGTTGCCAACTTGGGATGGACCTTTGTTCCCTTAAATCACATTAGCAGAAGCTTTTTTATTCAGTTGTTTTCTAGGAGTAGAAAATGCCATATGCTTGCCTTCATAGTTTGGAAGCTTAGCTGAATAGGGTCTTGCCTGAGGTCCTAATGCAGAGAAGGAGGCCTCTTCTTCATATCACTTATCCCCCTAACAGTTCCAGCCTCTTCCTGCACATACCTGGGATGTAATGTTAAGTTTCTTAGTGCTTTTTCCCTCTCTAAAGTGTACATTTTGTATTTCTTTCTGCCCCACTTGCTCTTTTCCATTCTAGACCTGCATACATGCTATCAGGAACAACCATGCACAGACTCAACATTATGTTGTCTTGAAATTTCCTCTGCCAAAGGAATTAGTCCATTACTTTTTAATTTGCTGCAGGCAAGTTCTGAGGACAAGGACAGAAGGTCTCTAGCCCAG
Organism: Peromyscus nudipes; assembly: GCA_902168325.1. Lineage (NCBI taxonomy): Eukaryota > Metazoa > Chordata > Mammalia > Rodentia > Cricetidae > Peromyscus > Peromyscus nudipes. The sequence continues at coordinate 6,924 of CABHPH010150341.1, forward strand.
TTGCTTTAAAGTTCTTGCTTCCCCTGAAACCTTTGGAGCTGGGCGTCCACAGTCCACATGGCTGTCAGCACTGCTGTCTTCCAGGCTCTTACTAGAATGGCCATTTAAAGGTCTGCTTCTAGCATTCAGCTGCCTTTCTAGACCAGAGTTCCAAAATCTTCCACGTTTCTTTAAAAAACAAGATAGTCAGGGTCTTTCCAGCAATAGCCCACTCTCTGGTACCAACTTCTGTATCAATTGCTTTTCTTTTGTTGTGATAAACACCATGATCAAAAGCAACTTATGAAAGAAAGCATTTTGGCTTATAGTTCCAGAGATATGAGTCCATCATGGTGGGGAGGCAAGTGGCAGATATGGTAGCAGGAGAAGGAAGCTGAGAGATCATATTTCAGCCACAAGCATGAAGTAGAGAGAATGGTCTGGAAGTGGAGGCATTCTCAAAGCCTGTCCTGTGTGTCCTCCGTCAAGGCTGCATCTCCTCATAACTTCCCCAGATAACACCACCAACTGAGGACCAAGCATTGCCTGAGCCTGTGGGGACATTTCTCATTCAAACCACCATGGCTTCTAAGGAAGAAGTACTTTACCTTTTTTAAAACAGTGATTGCAGTCAAACTGGGGACAAATGAAAGGTTGAATTGTGTTGACGTGCATGTAATACTGTATACTACATTTGTTCACTGGAAATTTGTCATTAAGAGATGATATTGGGGGGCTGGGGAAATGACTCAGAAGTTAAGAGCACCTGCTATTCTTATAGAGGACCCAGGTGTGGTTCCTAGCACTCACATGGTGACTTTACAGCTGTTTGTAAGTCTAGTTCCAGAGGATCTGACACTCTTTTCTGGTCTCTCTGGACACCAGGCTACATACATGCAGGCTAAATGCTTATACATATAAAATAAAAATAAATTTTACAAGGCGGGGGGAAAAATGGTATTGGTTTTTGGGGAGATAGTTCAGTAAATTGCCTGCTGCATAAGCATGAAGACCTGAATTCAATCTCTAGTACCCACATAAAGGAAAAAAAAAAAACCAAACCAAAACAAAACTGGGTGCAGTAATGTGTTTGTGTAATTCCTATGTTGGGGAGGCAGACAGTAGACTCATTGGAGCTCCCTGGCCAGCCAGTCTAGCTGAATCAACCAGCTCGAGGTTCTGTGAGAAACTCTGTCTCAAAAAATAAGATGGAGAGAGCTCAAGAGATGCTCAGTAGGTAAAACACTTGCTGCTCTTGCAGAGGAACTGGGTTTGGTTCCAAGCACTGACATGGCAGCTTACAAGCATCCTTGACTCCATTTTCAGGCAATCCATTGCCCTCTTCTGGCCTCTGTGGGCGTCAGGCATACATACAGTGCCCATACATACAGGAAGCCAAAACACTCATACACATAAAATAAGTAAGTTTTAAGGAAAAAATAAACTGGAAAGTAATTGAGGAAGACACATAAGTAGCCCACTGGCCTCTACACACATATGTACATATGTTAACACCAGTACACATACAGGGAAATAATACAGCTCTGTTTGGTCAGCATGAAAACAGTATATATAATATATTTTGTTGAAGACAGAGGAAAAGCTATATCCAAACAGCTTAAAACAGAATTTCTTCATTTTGGGATGTACTGTGTTTGCTCAGAAAGTTTCTGCTTGGTAATGCCTCATGAATTGGTAATGTCTCATACTATATTGTACATGAAATTGTGAACTTTTACAGCATATAATTCAAAAAGGGATTTCCCCCCCTATTGCTAAAGAGATTGGATGTTCAGCAGTGATACTCAGAGGTTTCTTCAAATCATATTCTTAGATTTCACAGTGTCTTAAAGATCGTCTACCATTTAACAGTTAGAGTATAGAAAAAAACTTAATGTCAGTGGTAGGCAGGTATGTTCATTGGAAATCAATTAAAATGGAAATAAAATAATGTGAAATTGAGTATTTTTAGAAATATACAGTTATTCACAAAGATGTCATGTAGCTAGAGTTTTCCTGCCTGGCCCACGATCAGGACAAATCTCTTTTCACCTGCCAGTCCCACAGCCGCTCAGACCCAACCAAGTAAACACAGAGACTTATATTGTTTACAAACTGTATGGCCGTGGCAGGCTTCTTGCTAACTGTTCTTATATCTTAAATTAATCCATTTCTATAAATCTATACCTTGCCACATGGCTCGTGGCTTACCGGCATCTTCACATGCTGCTTGTCCTGGCGGTGGCTGGCAGTGTCTGGCAGCGTCTCCTTCCACCTTCCTGCTCTTTTTGTTCTCTCTGTTAGTCCCGCCTATACTTCCTGCCTAGCCACTGGCCAATCAGTGTTTTATTAGCAACACATTTGCCATACAGAACATCCCACAGCAGCACTCCCCCCCCCTTTTTTTTTTTTCAAAAAGGAAGGTTTTAACCTTAACAAAGTAAATTACATATAATTTGGGAATTTGGGTGTAGCTTCTCTTACTGCTTCCTGCTGGAGGGGGGCGCTGTATCTTATGGGGACACAAAGAAAATTTTAGGATCATGGAGTAGTCCGTGAGGGTGTATCGTCTGAGCCAGTTGCCTTGAAACGGTTCTGGATGTTGGATCCTTGGTGTCATTGGAGACCTTTCAGGGGGTCTTGGCTGGTCAAACCTGATGTATCTTAATCTGGAACAAATCCATAGCCTCTGGCTTTCTGTGGAAACAAAATCAGAGCTTCCTTTCCAAAGCAACATATCTTTACATCCAAATTTTGAAGTCAAAGTATCTTTAAAATATACATATTGGTTTAACTCAGCTTCCTTTACAATCAAATATCTCTCTGCAGTTAAGAATCCCAAAGACAACACAATGCAGATTCTCTGTGTGATATCCATCTTTACGTGGCTTATATTTTATACTACCTTTACTGTCTCTTTAAAGACTTCATTTTTCAAAATTATCTATTTCTTTATTTAACTGTATATATTTCTTTTTCTCTCTCTTTGAAGCCTACTTACATTTTTACACACATTTTAAAGCATTTAAAGTCTTGTTCATCTGAATCTGTCTTATTGTGAACCTGTTACTTTAAACTGCAGCATTCTAAGACTGAAACAGTTCCGTGGCTGCTGGCTCCGCCCACCTCAGCTTCCCAACATGGCGGGGATATGTTTACTGTCAGCTCTGGGAGCCTTCGTGGGTCTATGCTTCTATCAAAGCAGCGTTTAGCTCAGAAACCTCTTTTTTTTATTTTGTATTAGCAAAGGCTAAATCCACCATGCAGCTTAATGTGTCACTTGCAGACACCTCATTCCCGCCATACTGCAGGTCAAACATGCACGCCAGGAACCCGCCATACAGTAGCTCAAGCCCGCAGGCTGCGGCTAACTTGACAAAGACAACTAGGAAGCTGTTTTAGCTCCGTTTTAGAATCTTCTTTTTAAGCTTTCTCAGGTTTTAAGTGGAAATTCCTGCCCCACGTTATGGCGCCATTTGTAGCTAGAGTTTTCCTGCCTGGCCCACAATCAGGACAAATCTCTTTCACCTGCCAGTCCCACAGCCGCTCAGACCCAACCAAGTAAACACAGAGACTTATATTGCTTACAAACTGTATGGCCGTGGCAGGCTTCTTGCTAACTGTTCTTTTTTTTTTTTGGTTTTTTTGAGACAGGGTTTCTCTGTGTAGCTTTGCACCTTTCCTGGAACTCACTTGGTAGCCCAGGCTGGCCTCGAATTCACAGAGATCCGCCTGGCTCTGCCTCCCGAGTGCTGGGATTAAAGGCGTGCGCCACCACCGCCCGGCTGCTAACTGTTCTTATATCTTAAATTAATCCATTTCTATAAATCTATACCTTGCCACATGGCTCGTGGCTTACCGGCATCTTCACGTGCTGCTTGTCCTGGCGGCGGCTGGCAGTGTCTGGCAGCGTCTTCTTCCACCTTCCTGCTCTTTTTGTTCTCTCTGTTAGTCCCGCCTATACTTCCTGCCTAGCCACTGGCCAATCAGTGTTTTATGCCATACAGAACATCCCACAGCAATGTCAAGATGTCATTTATGTATTTTTAATAGTTACAACCTTGTTGCCTAATGTTGTATGCTTTTGTGACTTAACTATTAATAGAGAAATGTGTTTACTGATCCAAGATTGGTGGTGTGTGTGGGGAGCAAGTGTACCCCTGTATTAATGAATGATATGGCTGAAGGACCCAAATGTATTCCTCTTTTTACTTTTGGTATATGGAATCTTATATGTGATTTCATAGATTCATGGCCATTTGTTCATGAAAGGGCAGGCTCTGTTAGATTGGATCTGGGGAAGTCCAGCCTTGTAGGCCTGTCCCTCAGGTTACAAAGAGCTGACCCCTTATCCCTGAGAGACAGCCGCAGAAAGTTACACAGGGCCCCAAGTGCGGCTCCAACAGTACCCCCATGACTTGCAGAGACAGGAAAGAGATGGAGAGGCAAATTCACTTCATGTTGTGCTTGTTTCAACCTGCCTGATACCTCAGATGCTGAGGAAAGCGACTATGAAGATATGCTCACTTAACCCATGGTGAAATTGCACCTTGGGTCTGGGCCACCATGAGATATGAGGGGAGGAAACTTACCTTCTTACTGCAAACATTGTTTAGGATGGAACATTTGGGTTAGGATCCTGATGGTTTTAACTGCCTTCCCATTCTGCAAGACTCAAACCAAATGGTGCATTCTCCTGAGACTCTGCCTTTCAAATCCTTACAGGACGTTAAACAACGTGTACAGCCAGCTTATGGCTCTGTATACGCCAGGACTTACTCAGAGTACCCTCAGCGACAGTGCCTGGCCTCCTTCTGATTGGCTAAGCATGACAGAAATCTGACCTCAACTCAGAGGAGCGATTACTTGTCAATCAGGACTGGCTACAGAATTATGGAAGGACCAGGCACAGTGTACTCTAGCCCAGGGAGCTGCTGTAACTGCACACGTGCCCCTGGACAGGACCTTTTGAAGGCACGACACATGCTTACCAAAGGGGAAGAACCTTGTTGTAGCTTCACCAGGGTCCAGAAGAATTCTCCCGAGATGTTGTACCCAGAACTTCCAAGCAGCCCTGAGTGAGGCATGATGCAGGAGGACAACCTTACTGGTGTTTGAGGTTTTCTAGTTCTTGAGAAAGAGGAGGACAACCCAGGCCAGAGGCTGCCCTGTTTTCTTTCTTTCTTTCTTTCTTTTAGTCAGGCTGTAGAGACTGCACAGAGCTGTGGCTGCACTAGAAATCAGGCTGCATCGGGAACATCTAGGAAATAAGATGGGGATGGATACAGGAGTGAGTGCATTCCCGTATGAATGGGCACTCAAGATAAGAGGTAGCCTTGTCAAGGACACCAATGCCACAGACCCTCAGGAATGGCAAGGCCTTCCTGGTCAGAGTAGCATTGTTGTATTTGCAGAAAGTATCAACAGGGGCTCCTCCTCTAGGACGTGCTACCTGACATGACTCCCCTGCAGAGATCCCATCCTGAGAGTAGCTGACCCTCTGGGCTGAGTCTCCAGGTGATGGTCCTTCTCTATCAGAGCCCGCCACCCCCCCCATCCAGCTTTCCTGTAGATACATCTGTCCTTTCTTCATTTCCCGTTGCCCCAGTCGGCTCCGTGCTCATGCCCTGCAGGTGGCTGCAGTGAATGCCTACATCCCAGCACCTGAGAGGCTGCGGCAGGAAGGCCGTGGAGTGGGAGCAGGTCCTGGATCTGGAAGACAGGCCAGTGGGTAAAGGTGCTTGCCTTGCTGCCAGGCCTGGCGACTGCGATCTCCGGGACCCACATGTTGGAAGAAGTGAACCTCAAGTTGCCTTATTATATCCTATTATATCCATGTGTGCTGAGGCATGGGCATGTGCACAGTTTTACACACACACACACACACACACACACACACACACACACACACACACACGATATGCATGTATGCACGCACGCATGTCCGCACACATGCTTATACTAAGTAAGTGTAGAGGCTGTGTAAATAGCTCGGTGGTTCTCTCACAGAGGACCTGCGTTCAGTTCCCAGCACCCATATTGGGTGGCTCACAACTCCCTGTAACTACCCCCAGGGGATATGAAGCCATCTTCTCTCCTCCTTAGGCCCTTGCACTCAGGTACTTGTACCATATGCAGATATATAATTAAAAATAAATCTAAAAAATGTGCAAAAAATTAAAAAAGATGAACAGGCTAGCCAGAGTTACATAGAGAGATCCTGTCTGGAAGTGTGTGTGTATAAAATCACCTCTGTCTGTCTTGACAGCAGATAGTCTCCTTTGCATTGTGGTAGTACCCTAGCACCTTCTGAACGAGGCCACCTGTGCCGTCACTGAGATAATGAAATGTGCCCTTGCAGTTGAAGTAGTGTCTCTTCAGTTTACATTGGACTTCTTCTTTTAAATGAAGGTTAAGTTTTCTTTCTTCTCCCCCTCCTCATTTAAATTAGCATTTTGCGTCTGTGTGCTGTTTGTGTGTGTACATGTTTGTGTGCTGTGGATTCATGTGTGTGCAAGCACCTGTAGAAGGCAGAGGTCAACGTGGGCTGTCCTCCTCCATTGCTCCCCCCCTTACTTTCTGAGACAGGGTTCTGATTTATTCATTTATGTGGCTGTCAGAGGACAACTGATGGGACTCGCTTCTCTCTCCACCTTGTGGGTTCTAGAGATGGAGCTCGGGCCCTCAGCCTTGGCAGCAAGTGCCTTTAGCTGTCGAGCCCTCTCACAGGCCTGAGTTTTGGCTTCTTTAAAACCAAATGTAACCATTTGGCCTGGATCAGAGCTTGATTCTAAGATGTCATCAGCTCCGAGTTCCCAATGACAATCTTAAATTTCATTAAGAGATTAGACTATTTGGCTTGTCAGTCTAAAGAAATCTGTATAGTTTTTTGCTAGTGCAGAAATTGTTGAGAAACAACACAGGGTTCCAAGAAGCTGGAATCTCCTGTTTGAAATAGAGGTGTGAGAAGTAATTGTTGTGTGTAGAAGGGTTGGTGTCTCAGATGTGGAAATGCACACACGTCTGTCAGTGTCTTCTCACTCAACTCTCTCCTCCTCCTCCCTCCCTCTCTTAGGATGGAATCCAGGCTCTCAGCTATGTTAGGTTAGTACTGCGTCACTAGGTTATGTTTCCAGCTCTCAATCTCTCATTCTCATTTCGTTTTTTTTTTCTTTTCAGTTTTTGGTGATTATCAAGCTATAGCAATTTATAAACTTAAGCCAATATGAAACTTTTAAGAGTTATCTTTTCATTATTTTTGTGGTCAAATGGATTGAACCAAGGGCTTTATACACTCTAGGCAAGTGCTCAATCACTTAGCTATCCTTACAGTCCCAGAATGAAATTTTAAAAATTAATAAATTTAAATTTATTTTTTGAGGCAGGGTTTTACTATGTAGTCCTACATAGTGAAAATGACTTGAAATTCACTGTGTAGACAATGCTGGCCTTGAACTCACAGAGATCTACCTGCCTTTGTCTCTAGTGCTGGGATTAGAGCATGAGCCGCCACTTCCAGCTCTAATATGAATTTTTTAGCTAAATGTAATTCCAGATTTTGTAATATGTTAATTAGTGTATTTTCCCTTTATCATCTAAGCATGCACAAGCACGCAAACAGAATGTTAGATATTTCTTGATGACCAGTTGAGATACAACCTTGAAATGTGTTATCTGGTAAAGTGATTCTCATACTGAGTTTTTATCATAATTTTTTTAAATTTTAAAGACAGACTTTTGTTTTATAGCTCAGACTGGCCTTGAACTCACATCAGTCCTCCCATCTCAGTGTCTTGAGTGCTGTGATTACAGATGTATGCTGTGATTACAGATGTGCATCACCATGTCTGGCTTACATTTCATTTTGAATTTATTTTTATTTTTGTTTTTCAAGATAGTGTTTCTCTGTATAGCTCTGGCTATCCTGGAACTCTTTTTGTAGACCAGGCTGGCCTCAAACTCAGAGATCTGCCTGTCTCAGCCTCCTGAGTGCTAGGATTAAAGATGTGTGCCTCCACCGCCTGACCATTTTGAAAACATTTTTAGTAGAGTGTTTTTAAGTTTTCACACCCAACAGCAGCTGTAAATTTTGTGTTTTATGGCAAGATTTTAATTCCTAGAATATCACTCATCTTACACCTGGATGTTATAATGAAATTTAAGAGACAAAGTACAGTTTGGTTTTAGTTAATATGATTGCCTCTTGGTATCTATAGGGAATTGGTTTTAGGACCCCCAAGATGCCAAAATCTGTATGAAGTGGCATAATAGTTGTTTGTGACTTATGTATATCTTTTTATCTGAATGACTTATGCTACCTAACACAATGTAAATAATTTGTCACTTGTTATATTATGTAGGGGATAATGACAAGACAAAAAGTAGTCTCTACATGTTCAGTACAGATGTGATTTTTATCTTCCTTCCTTCCTTCCTTTCTTTCTTTTTTTTTTTTCAAATTTATATCCAAAGTTAGTTGAATGTGTGAATGAAGAAGCTATGGATAATGAGGGCCAACAGCACTTTGAAAAAATGTCTACCTTTGGGGTACCAATCTTAGAAATTCTGGTGATGAGACATAGAGCTTCCTTTTTCTAGTCTCAGTCCTAGAATATGAAGATTTAAAAAAGAGAGGACCAGGACATAGAGCATGGAAGAAGCTGTTAATGAGTTCCTGGCTTCTTGATTTTTCTGTAGTTGTTTGTTTGTTTGTTTGTTTGTTTGTTTTTGTTTTTGTTTTTTTAAACTCTTTGGTCTTTAGGGGCCCACCACTCAGCTCCCAAATAAATTCACAGAGACTTATTCTTACTTATTAGTACCTGCCTTAGTTAGCTTGGCTTGTTTCTGTACAGCTTTGTTAACTTAAATGATCCCATCTACCTTTTGCCTCTGGGCTTTTACCTTTCTCTAGTCTGTATGTCTTTCTTTCCTTCTTATTCCATGGCTGGCTGTGTTGCTGGTTGGCTGGCCCCTGGCATCCTCCTCTCCTCCTTTACTCACTCCTCCTCTTATTATTATTTTCTTCTATTTATTCTCTCTGCCTGGCAGCCTGGCCTATCCCTCTGCCTGGCAGCCTGGCCTATCCCTCTCCTGCCTTGCTATTGGCTGTTCAGCTCTTTATTAGACCAATCAGGTGTTTTAGACAGGCACAGTAACACAGCTTCATGGAGTTAAACAAATGCAACATGAAAGAATGTAACACATCTTTGCATCATTAAACAAATGTTCCACAGCACAACAGTTTTCTTCTACTTCTTGTCCCTGAGCTGGTCCTTGTGCCTGACTTCAAATGTCCTTTCACTTAGCACCTTCTATGTGCTGGAACATGGTGCTGAAGAGGTGAACCAAAGGCAGTCTTGCCCTGGGATATTACCGACAGGGAAGTAGAGATGCCATGGCTGTGATAAGTGCTGCTGGAGTCATCTGTGGATTGTAGTTCAGGTAGCAGGAGAGCAAGTTACTGACAACAGTTAAGTCATTACCAAGCCCTGTGCAGTCTCCTAAAGTTGTCCTTCAGGTTACAGATCTTATCACATCCCTTCTGTGTCACAATCGGTAGTCTCCTCTCGTGGACTGTTTCAGATGTCTCCTGTCTGAGGATCCCCTCTTTTAGTTGTAACCTGTACTTGAGGGCACCACTGGTCCCCTAACCCCAAACTGAGAAAATGGAAAGTTGTCTTCCAACTTTGAAAAGCCATGCTATTTCCTGCTTAATCTTTTTCAGTGGTCTTATATCCTCCATCAGGTCTCTCCAAACATTTTAAGTTTGGAGGACCTGAGTTCAATCCCTCAGACTACATGGTGGAAGAAGAAGGAATTCCCTCAAGCTGTCTTCTGACCTCTACACATTGCTCTTTCTGTCACATGCACACACACCTATAAGTCACCTTTACGACAGGTGCCAGTTTTTATACCTGATTTGTCTAGAGATGTAATTAGAAGTATCTATTTGAAAATTTCGTTAAGATTTTGTAATATTTTCTCTGATTGTATTAAAACAAAAATTATTTACCTTCCATGTTCTCTATCTCCTGCTCCAACCTCTGAATAAAATCGATACTTTAGGAAGATGTAACACATCATTCTGGAGTCCAGTGGTTTTCAACTGTTCCTGAAGTCCTAGATTTTTCTGAGAAATTGGTTGGAGTAGCAGATCTTTATCATCCATTTCAACCAGAAAAGATTACATTATCTATGTGATATATTAGGTTTCTGAGTAACATTTAGTGTGTGGAGGAAAGCTTCTGATATAAAAGAAATGTGTTTTGGAAATGCTATTTTACTCCAGACCATAAGGTTCAAATGCCTTAGTTTATCCTGGTCTCCTGGTGTGGCCCCTGCCTACTGTCTCTTTTCCTTATGTATCCCCCTAGCTCCCAGAGCCCTTTCTGGAGATTGAAACCAGTGAAATTAATTCTGTTTGACCTTAGAGTGTTAGTTTGCACAGGACTCAAATTAAAAACTGCATTGCTATCGCTACCGTGTAACAATCAGAGATAGATAAAGTTTTTAATCTCTGCTTTATCTTGAAAAGATGAGTCCACATTGGACCTGTATGTTTTGCAACATGAAACTATGAGTTATTGCCACCACAGGGTAAGCCTTCTCTAGTTGGCTTGCTTGAGGAATCTTAGAATGTTTTTAATGTTAAATATTTTAATACTTCATGTTCATCGTTAACTTGAAACAATCTATAATCACCTGGGAGCTTGGCCTCTAGACATACCTAGAGGGGTTATTTTGATTACATTAATAGCTGTGGTGACACCATTTCATGGGTCGGGTCCTGGACTGAATGAAATTGCTTTCAGACATAGTGTGACAACTGCTTCAAGCTCCTGGCCCTTGACTTCTCCACCGTGTTGAACTGTACCCTTCCCCTTGAGTTGCGTTTGCACGGATCTATCATGGCAACAAGAAAAGACATGAAGACATTCATTCTATGGGTTCTGTTCCTATTAATTAGTACATGTATATATGTTAAGTATGTACTCCATCACTGAACATAGCTCAGCTGAATCTTGAAAATTCTTTTTTTTTATTTGCTGCTTTTATTTTTTGAGCTTATAATACAATTACATAATTTCTCCCTTCCCTTTCCTCCCTCCATATCCTCCCATATACCCCTCCTTGCTCTCTTTCAAATTCCTGGCTCCCTTTTTCATTAATTATTGTTACATGCATATATGTATATGTAAACATAACCTGCTCGGTCTGTGTGTTACTTGCATGTGTGTTTTCAGGGCTGACCATTTGGTATTAGATAACCAGCTGGTGTGCTCTTTCTGAGGAAGAGTGTTTCTCCCACTCTAAGAGTTCCTTAGTTGCTGCAGTTCTTGTGTAGGGTTGAGGCCTCTTGGACATTGCTGTCCACTCTGGCGTGTCTGTATTTGTCGTCCTTGTTCAGCCCCTGTTTGCGAAGTCATTCCCAAACTTTTCTTGACATTCCTGGGAGACACAATCACACAGAAAACTCTTTTTGTCCTTTGGTCTTTTGTCCTGATTCTTTTTGTCCTTACAATCTTTCTGCCCTTTCTACTGCAGTGTCCCTGGAACTTAGATTTTGGGAGTCATTTTGTAGATGTATCTATAGGGACCGGGCTTCACATGTCTGCATTTTAGGAGTCTTGAAAATTATTAATGCTTTGATTAGAAAGTATAAGATTAATTCTACTTTTTTTGAGACACAATTTCTCTCTGTAACAGTGTAGGCTGTTCTGGAACTTGCTCTGTAGACCAGGCTGGCCTCAAACTCACAGAGATCCACCTGCTTCTGCCTCCTGAGCACTAGGATTAAAGGCATGGGTGACAACTGCCTGGCGACTGTGGTGACTTTAGGAGCCAGTGCGTTTTAGGAAGAAGTGGATCACTGGGATGGGATTTGAGGTTTGGTAGCCTGGACCCACTTCTTGTTGCCTCTCAGCTTCCTGAATGGGATGCAATGTGACCAGCCAGCTTCCTGCTCCCCCTGCTGTGACTTCCCTGCCTGGTGCAATGTCTTCCCCACCACCGACTTGTAATTGGAAGTTTCTGTCCTGCCAGCAACTCCTAAATAATTGACTTGGAGGCTTAACATTACTTATAAATGCTTGGCCAGTAGCTCATGCTTATTACTAACTAGCTCTTACACTTAAACTAACCCATAATTCTTATCTATGTTTAGCCACGTGTCTTGGTACCTTTTCTCAGTACAGCATTCTCATCTAGTTTGCATCTGGTTGGCGACTCCTGACTATGTCCTTCTCCTTCCCATTGACCTTAGTTTGGTTGCTCCGCCTATCCTTCCTGCCTGGCTACTGGCCAATCAGTGTTCTATTAAACCAGTTTGAGTGACAAGTCTTTATAGTGTACAAGAGGATTATTCCACCGCATGCTCTCTACTCCCCTGGAACAGTAAGTCAAGAAAACAAAATATAAAAACCAAGTCAAACCAAACCACCTTTCTCCTTGGGTTTTGTTTGTCTGTTTTGTTATTTTGGTCAGCGTGTTTTGTCACAGCAGCAGAAAAGAAACTCACACACTTTCACCCGCCAGGCTTCTCTGTTGTCACTGTTCTAACAGTGACTGTACTTAGATCCTGGCAGTGGTCACAGATTTAACTGAGGGACGAATGCAGACAGATGAGTGGACCTGCATTCCCCTGGAGTGACTGAAGTTGAGATAAGGCATAAGAAACAAGCTTCATGATCAGTGTGACTTTAAGTAGCTCCTAGTGCGAGCACCAGAATTCAAAGAGAGTTTCTTGAAGGGGGTCACACACCATTTTTCAAGAGATACTTTCTATAGTGTTAAAGTCCATGTGTGGATAAAGCCAAGGCGAGCAGTAGACCTGGCTCACATACCCAGTTCCCAACACCAGACTTTTTAAATAATAATTTTATTATAAACTGGGCGAGGTGGCACATGCCTTTGATCCCAGGGGACCTCTGAGATCGAGGCCAGCCTGGTCTACAGAGTGAGTTCCAGGACAGCCAGGGCTACATGGAGAAACCCTGTCTCAAACAACAACAACAACAACAACAACAACAAATTTTTTTTTTCTACCAGATGAAACAATTTATTGCAGGTATCTTATCTTGGCTGAATAATCAGGCACAAGTTAAGTAAATTAGAATCTTAAGTAACACTGCTTTATGCGTAACACTTTTCTAATCAGTGACTGAACGATAAAAATCATCTCTCAGCTCAAATTTTTATATTCATTCTATAAAAAGAAAATGTTTTTATTACTCTAAGAGCAGCTTTTACTTATTTAATTTTTTTTGTTTTTTGTTTTTTGTTTTTCGAGATAGAGTTTCTCTGTGTAGTTTGGTACCTGTCCTGGATCTCACTCTGTAGACCAAGCTGGCCTTGAACTTACAGAGATCCGCCTGGCTCTGCCTCCCGAGTGCTGGGATTAAAGACATGCGCCACCGCTGCCCAGCTTAAATTAAATATTAGGAGATGATAATGTTATTTTGAAGGAAAATAAATCTTCTAGTTAGATATTATTTAAGTAATAAATAAATAAAAATGCACAGTGGTGCATGCTTCTAACTGTAACACTTAGGATGTTGAGACTAGAAGATTCTAAGTGTGAGGCCAGCCTGAGCTTTGTAGTAAGACTCTGTTTCAAAACAGAAACCAAAATTGAAATCACTTTGGGGAGATAGAGTGAGAGAAACTGAAACGTTTCAGTTTGACTAAAATTGCGAACAGTTTTTGTATGACTGAGTAGTGTATGTATCGTAAATGGGTTTTATAAACTTAGGAATTAATGAAATGGTGTGGCCATATTAGTTTGAAATTCCACAGGTGGAATCAGAGTGCACCTTTGCTTTCTTTTCCTTCTGTTCTGGATCCCAAGTGTCACCATGTGCTACTGTACATCCTTTACAGCAAGGGCGGATGCTTTCCCTATGGTGCCCTGTACATCTTTATAGCAAGGGCTGATGCTTTCCCTGTGGTACACTGTATATCCTTTACAGGAAGGACTGATGCTTTCCCTATGGTGCCCTGTACATCTTTATAGCAAGGACTGATGCTTTCCCTATGGTGCCCTGTACATCTTTATAGCAAGGACTGATGCTTTCCCTATGGTACACTGTACATCCTTTACAGCAAGGGCTGATGCTTTCCCTGTGGTACACTGTACATCCTTTACAGCAAGGGCGGATGCTTTCCCTGTGGTGCACTGTACATCCTTTACAGCAAGGGCTGATGCTTTCCCTGTGGTACACTGTACATCCTTTACAGCAAGGGCTGAAGCCAATCTTTGGGTAGCTCTTCTGGCATTGTCTGTGAAGGAGTGTTCCATTAATTCCCTGCAGTGACTTACAAAAGTGTTCCTTTCCCCAGATGCTTTTGCTACACTGGGGATTTTTCAAAAGCCCTGTTTCTGTTAACTTACTAGGATCTCCAATAGTCTTCTAATATCTTTTGTCTTTGTATTTAGTTAGCAAGTTTCCAATGTGAAGCAGATACACAGGTTAAATTTTTAGCTTGAAATGAACTTTCTGAGCAGTAAAACTCTGAAGGAGCATTAGGAATGGAATTATGTGAAATGGCCGTTGTTGGTGAGCACCCGATCCACTTCTTATTTCTGTGATCGTGGCATATTTCAGTCACCATGGGATCTATTTTTTGGGCAGTTGGAAAGCTTGAGAAGGAAAAATGACTCTCATGACTGGAAGTAAGTACATTGTGCTTCCCGGCCCAGACTTGGTTCTCCTTCAGAGGAAAATGGATTCCACACGGTGCCTCAGCCGCTTGTGGCCTTACCAGGACCAGGTGCATTATTGATTTTCATCATGGCAGTCTCGGTGTTCTCATGCCAAGAAACTATAACAAATGGAAAATAACCAGACATTCCCACCTTCTGGTTGCAAGAAAAGACTTTCCCGCCGGGTGGTGATGGCACATGCCTTTAATCCCAGCATTGGGGGGGGGGGGGGCGGGCAGAGCCAGGCAGATCTCAGTGAGTTCAAAGCCAGCCTGGTCTACAGAGTGAGATCCAGGACAGGCACCAAAACTACACAGAGAAACCCTGTCTCGAAAAACCAAAATAAAAAAAAAGAAAAAAAAAAAGACTTTCTCTCAACTGGTCTGGTCTACTACACAGTTTTCTTGCTAGATGAACTGTAACTTCTTTGGAAAATGGGTATGATATGTACGTTACTTTTCAGGGCATAGATTGCGCCTCATGATCTACTTACTTAATTTAGACAATGAAGCTAAGTATATTTTAAGAGTGGGAAAGATTCCCTGTACAAAAGTTTTCCACACACCAGATCTAGGAATAGTCATCTTCAGATTGTACTCTGGGCTCCAGTCATTTGATTGACCTTTAAATCCTAGTACCAAACACAGGTTTTGAGTTTCATTGAAGTCAGACCTTTCAGAACAACTTAGAGCAGGGGCTCTTCGGGCTGGGGACACAGCTCGGTGTAACAGCACTTGCCTGATATGCCCTGGGTTTGATCTTTAACACTAACACAGTCACATGCACACATAGACAGACAGACAGACAGACATCCACAGTCACACACACAAACACACAGATGACAAGCACAAACACACCCATAGACACACAAACATACAGATACACAGACAGGTGCACAGACACGTATAGACACAGACAGACAGACAGACACACATACACACACACAATAACAGATTCCTTATTAAAAACTAATCACTTTACTAACTGAGGAAGAGGAAATGCCTCCTGCTTTAAGAGCATCTCTTTTTCAGGTTTATAAATTGTTTAATTAGTGGGTGAATTAATTTAGTGTTTGTGCACAAGTGTGTGAGTGTACATGTGTCGCCACCAGTGTGTGAAGGTCTGAGCGCAATCTGCAGTCCTGGAGTTTAGGCCACCAAGCTCTGCATAGGTGCTCTTCATTGCTGAACTATCTCTCTGGCTCAAACTCTTTATTTTTTTTAAAAAATTAGCAGAGTGTTAACTATCATAGCAAGCATGATTTATTTTATTTTGATATTTAGTGGATTTAGGCATTATCAAGTGGTTGAAACAAAACTTTATTTTGTAAGTTTTTTCTTCTTTATCACTGGGAATTGAACCTTGTGTGTACTATACAAGTGCTCTCTCTAACACTGAGCCAGCCTGAGGTCAGTTTCTTTCTAAAGTTGTATTTTCCTTTTATATACTTTAGTGAGTACTATTAGTGTTAAGTGTATTAATCCTTACAGAATGATCTGATCTTTTGTCCTGGGTACTAGGACTCTTTGGTTATTAAATGTCACTCTTAGTAAAGTAAAAGTTTTATGGTTGTTTCCCTTTATTATATCTTGTTTTATAAATAGTTTTATGTGTATTGTTTAACCTATATTTGTGTAAGTTAACAATTCTTAGTATCTAGGAAATGTCTTGACTGGGATAAAGTGACCTGGTCTGTGGGTCTCATCATATAGCTCTGGCTGGCCTGGAACTCTATGTAGACCAGTCTAGCCTTGAACTCACAGAAATCCACCATGCTTGACCCCATTAATTTGTTTAAAAAACTCACATATTTATACATTCCCTTTTCCTGTATTTTATTGGTTCTATGTCTTTAAGTCTTTTTCCCTTTTCCTGTTACAGTCATCTGCTTTCCCATCACAGAGCAGATTACTGCTGTAATCTGAGCCGGTAACTTGGGAGACCAAAGTTGGTTTAGAAATTTTGTATTTAGCTGGATCTGGTAGTGTAGGCCTGTCATCTTAGCTTCTTGGGAAGCTGAGGCAGGAGAATCACAAGTTCAAGGCTTGCCTAGGTTACAGAGTAAGTTCAAGACCAATCTGAGCAGCTTAGTTAAATTATGTCTCAAACTAAAAAGTAAGAAGAGATTGCTGGCGGGATTGTGCAGTGGGTAAGGGCTCGCCTCTGAGCCTGAGAGTCTGAGTTTGATCCCCGGAACCCTCACAGTGGAAGGAAAGAACCAACTTGAGGAAATTGTTCCACACTTGTGCCACGCCATGGCATGTACACTTGCCTACATTCACACATGCACACATACATAAATAAATGAATAAAGATTTAGAATGATTTTTAAAAGGTTACTATAATAAACAAGGATTAAGGCTATATATAGCTCTACGTGAAATGCTTGCCTAATATACATGAGACTCTAGTTTTAATCACCAGTAACACACACACACACACACACACACACACACACACGCATGCACATTCTACATCTGAACAAGTAAGACTCATCTTCATGACTTTTGAAAAGTACTTTCTTCAGGCCGGGTGGTGGTGGCACACGCCTTTAATCTGAGCACTAGGGAGGCAGAGGCAGGTGGATCTCTGTGAGTTCAAGGCCAGCCTGGTCTACAAAGTGTGTTCCAGGACAGGCTCCAAAGCTACAGAGAGACCCTGTCTCAAAAAACAAAACAAACAAACAAAAAAAAGTGCTTTCTTCAGTAGTGTCTAATGGGTTTTAGATAGCTAGACAGAATGATGGAAAGTGTTTTAAGGGGCTGTATGGTAAAATGGTCCTGTATATTATGGTATGTTTTGAAAATGGATTTTACATAATTTTTCTTTGTGCCTCACCAAAAATTAAATTGTGACCACCACTTGGTCAGAGAGTTTTGCTGAGCTGTGCAAGATCACGTCCATACAGTTAAAGAAGACACAAAGGTTGGAGCGCCTTAGTGGTACAATGCTTGCCCAGCATGGATGAGGCTGAGTTCAGTCCCCAGTGCAGCAGGGAAGAGGGGATTGGTACCTAAAAGATCCTAGCATATATCAACTGCTCTTGAGAGTAGTTTATTACTGTGTATAGACTTCATGAAACCCAAAGGTACCCCATTATTATCTGGCTGGCACAATTTATTTTAATGGATAAGATTACAGATTTTTTTTCCCTTTAGGATTTTTGGTATTGGAATTTTACAAATGCAGAGTGGTCTCCCCCTGCCCCCAGTTAAACAAAATTAGTAAAGTTAAGAAATTTATATCTAAGTAGTTAGGCTGTGTAATTCTTGTTGGTTTTAATGCAGATTCTTTTCTGAGGTTCAAACAAGCACACTTGTTTGTTTATACTTGCCTTTACTTGTTAATTTGTAGATGAAATGGCCATGACTTCATTGCTGTAGCTATAACCTATATCATTTAAAATGATGAATGAGCTTATTTTGCAGCATGCATAGATATTTTAATTTCTTAGGACCTTAAGCTTTTTGTGTTGGAAGAGATCACAGAGAGCATCCATTACTTGCTCTTATTTTATAGATGAATAAAGTAGGTTACCATGGCATTAAGTGATTGGTCAAAATCTAAAGCATTTTGTATGTTGGAATCCACTGACAGAGACTTTAATGCTGTCTGACTTCAACATTACTTGGCAAACTCCCAGTTTATGAATGTGTTGGTTGTATCTGGTACTTTCTTTCGTCATTTAATGATCAAGTAGTGAAAACTCAGAATTTATGGTGAGTTGTAATTGAGCAGTCATTTTTCTAAACCTATTATTATCTGTAATTTAGAAACACAATGACCAGGAAGTAGTATTAGTGTAAGCATAGTTTAATAAGTTCATATTAATCCATCCGGTAGAGCATAACATTTTAACATACCTTTCAGAGCCACAGTGATGGTAAAAAAATAATTGAATTACTTATTGTCAAAACAAAGCAGTGCTTTGGAAATGGCTCCTTAGGAAGCTGCTTTGCTGCATGGAAACTTGTTTGACTTAAGCTCCGAGAGATGCAGTCACATGGGCTTCTCTCAATGACAACTGTTGACTGTCTGGGTTTACAGTTAATGCAGGTGTTGGTGAGTTATGACTCTCAACTTGCTGCTTGGCATGGCAAGTAGTTATTTTACTAGTTATGTATAGTACTGTCTTTTAAGACTTGCCTTTTAGTGCAGTAAAACCCAACTTACTCTCTCTTTTAGCATAGCATAATAGTCGTTAGTGTTGTGCTGTGCATATGGAACTACTGTACATCTATTAGATGAAGAGTTTATGTGTAAATATCATTTCTAACAAGAATCTTGAAGTTACAATAGAGAACAAACAGCAAACACTTAAGTTGCACAGTGGTGTGGTAAGTAAGCCTCCTTGCCTAGAGCATCCACTGTTTGCAGTAACAGGACCCTTTGCTAAGGAAGCCTCCTTGTCAGTCTGTCCGGTAGCAGAGCTCATTGTCTTTTGACTCTACCCTATCTACTAGCTGTCAAGTAGGTTAGTAAATAGATAAAGCTTATCACAAGAGGTTTGGAGTTAATGGTCTGTTTCATTTGGAACCTAGACTCTTGGTCACTTGTTTTATGTTGAATTACTGAGTGTGAGGAGGACATTAACTGAAGCCTGAGATCCGAACTGATGAGAGGGAGGAAGATTTGAGACAGATTTAGGAGGTGGTTGAGATGTGCTGATTTCGTAACTATGAGAGATTTGAGACAGATTTAGGAGGTGGTTGAGATGTGCTGATTTTGTAACTATGAGACTAAGAAATAGTTTAACATGATTTGTCACATTTGACTTAGGTCTTTTTATGTAGCCCAGGCTTGACTCAAACTCTTGGCAATTCTCCTACCTAAGCTTCCCAAATTCTGGATTTACAGGTATGTGCCACCCTTTCCTGATCACATTTGGAATTTTGATGGTTATGTGAAAAGTGAAAATTTGAAGATTTAGTAAAAATCTTTCTGGAATAGGGCCAGTGATATATAGGCAGATGAACAAGCAAATCCATTAGCAGCCATGGTCAGTGAAATGATATCTAAGCTGGTTATAGAAAGAGGTGTAACTCGGCATGAACTCTAGTGAGAAAGAAAGTATAAATGATAGAGATCTGGCCATCTAGATCCGAGGGAAACCCAAGGGCTAAAGGATTGGCAGTGCTGGTTCAGAAAGACTTAGGCAGAGTTTGGAATGTGACCTAGCAGGCTGGTGACTTCGCCAGTGCTGGGGAAGATATGGCAACAAGAAAATGCTGAAACAATCAGAGGAATCGGTGCTTTCCCAAAACGATCATTGGAAGCAGATACAATCAGATTTTGGCTGCTCATGGCTGCTGTTTATGACTCCTCTGAACTTCTTGTTGATCTAAGACACTGTGTGCTGTTTGGTTTTCAACTTTTTCTTTTCTTTTCTTTTCTTTTCTTTTCTTTTCTTTTCTTTTCTT